>CAUOFW020003946.1:457833-544992 GCA_963454935.2 Ilex paraguariensis
AAGATCGGCTCCTTGTGTAAAGTGTTTTACCTTGTAACTCCTCTACTTGGAGGGATGAACATCACTCACTTTTCTAGCTTTAACAAAGCCATGAAGAGTGAGTAGTTTCTCATCCAATCTTTAGTAAGAGGTGATTATCCGGAAGTTATATTTATGCATTTCGTTTATGCTTAGCTCTAGTCTTTATTTCTTCATAATGTCTTCTCATCATATTGTTGTCTTTATTTTAAGAATGAATAACTAAATCTCTTAGTTGGCAAAACCAAGGGGAACCTCCACTTGGGTATACCATTTGCGACTAATTCTCCTCCCTTCTTTCAGAGTTCAATGGTTCGGTTTGACTGGGTTGAGGGTGGATACCTTGGTGAGTCTTTGATATTCTGTGGGCCTAGTCACGATTTATGTTTAGATGCTCACCAATCTTATCCCTAGCTTCCCATGAATCAATCGTTTATTCATGCTCTATTGGAAGAGGGTTTCGAGTTGAGACGATATTCCTATTGGAGTGACCTCTTGGATTTGCCAACATTTGTTTCTCATTTGACTAGCATCAAACCAACTTCCAACAATCAAAGATTATACACTTTCTTTCTCCCAAACTCACCTTCCCATCGGTTTACTTTCTTCCCCGTGGAAACGACCTTGGAATACCACCAAGTAAAACACGATCCGTAAAAGTCTCCTTGCACTTGGGGAGCATTTTTGTTCACACACACACACATTTGACATTTCATTAATCCACCATTTCGTTGCCCTTTCTTTTGACATCATCCCAAGGAGAGTGACACTCCCCTTCATCCATATACTATACATTCTAAAAGGTGATGTTTAGAGGTTAGGAAACAACATGAAATTTTGTCAAGCACTGGTCCAGCAAGCAGACAGTACTAGTACACCGGTACTCTTTCCAAAACTTTGAAATTTTTTTTGGAAGGCAGATAGTACTGGTATAGTTCAGACGATATTCGTACTGCTAGGACCAGTGAGCAAACAGTACCGGTACTCTGTCCAAAATTTTGAAATTTTAAAACTAAAGTGCGATGCTTTTGGGCTTTGATTTCCTTAGTACCAATGATAGAAATGGACATTAAATGAGATGTATTGGAGCATATTGAGTCTTGGTTGAATTAAATTATAAAATACACACGGGTTATATGTCTAGGTTGAAATCCTCGATAAAGGAATATTATAGACGTGATGTCGGATTGTACGGCACTCCCGGGTATTTCTGCTGGTTGACGAGTGGTTAATAGTAAACTAATGACCCCCGATTTTAGGGGCGTCACTGCTTATCTTTAAAGAGCCTTTGTTTAGTAGCCCCAGTGGCTTTTGGATCTCCATTTATAGTCNGACTTTCACCCTCCCTTGTTGCCTATAAATACCACCCCTTAGGACTTGTAAAACATTCATCTTTTGGTAGTGGAAAACCCTCCAAAAGTATTATTGATTTTCTAATTGCTTATTGGTNTTTAGTAGCCCCAGTGGCTTTTGGATCTCCATTTATAGTCTTATCCTAACCCCATTGTCAGTGCATATTTCAGTCACTAAAGTGCCAAAAGGGAGTGCACTCCTCTTTGCATCACACCCCTTCTTCATTTCACTTAAANATTGTTTCCTTTTAATTTATTGCTTTCTTTTACTTTAAGTATTGCTTTCTTTTATTGTGTTATTGCTTTCTTTTACTTCCATTGCTTGAGCTTGCTTCTTCCCTTAGAGGAGTGAAACTCTTCCAGTTTTCTAGAGGTTTACCAAAGCCGTGAAGGGTGGAATGTGATTCACTCATTNTGAGGGGAGGTCAATGCTATGCCCTCTTCCCAGTGCATAGAGCAAGTGAGCCATTTTAGGCAAAATCTCATTTTTCTGTCCTACAAAGGCTAGGTCAGACACCGCAATTAAATTTAGCATCTTGTACTTATCGGTGAGCTCCCCTTGTTTCAAAAACTTCCTTCCTCCCCATGAAAAATCAGACAACCCCGTCAACTCTTTCCCCACCACATTCAACGCCACATTCTTTTTTGGTGGGTAAGTTGGGTTTTACGCCTGAGGCACCTCTTGCCTCATTTCCTTGATGTCTGTTTCATCCACATCAATCTGGATTCCTCTAACGTATGTCCGGATGGCGCCATTGATGATCTCGGTGTTGGAGTAAAACTCCCTCACCAAGTCAACTAAGTTGTCCCCCCCATTCCTCAAAAACCACACCCAATCCCTCCTCTCCATTTCTTCCAACAATCCCAATTCCACAAAATCAGTAATAATCACATCTCTTTCACAAACTACAACATGGTTTTGAAAGAAGTTTTCATACCTTTCGGATTTGAGTGCACTGAGAAATATTGTTCGATCATACCTCTTCTTCCTTTGCTTCCCTTCTCTTGTCTCAATGACTTCTTCAACATTGNAACTAAATCTCTTAGTTGGCAAAACCAAGGGGAACCTCCACTTGGGTATACCATTTGCGACTAATTCTCCTCCCTTCTTTCAGAGTTCAATGGTTCGGTTTGACTGGGTTGAGGGTGGATACCTTGGTGAGTCTTTGATATTCTGTGGGCCTAGTCACGATTTATGTTTAGATGCTCACCAATCTTATCCCTAGCTTCCCATGAATCAATCGTTTANGAAATATTGTTCGATCATACCTCTTCTTCCTTTGCTTCCCTTCTCTTGTCTCAATGACTTCTTCAACATTGTTAGGTTCCTGGCTTATTGGTGGATTGCGCCTGGCAGGGAGCTTAACTCTTGGCATGGTGTTTTCTCAGTTTTGAGCTTGAGAAGGTGTGGAAAATCTTGGTTATTTGGTGAAAATTAGGAATTTTTGATGCGGAAAAGCTTTGGGGTAGTTGATTTGTGGTGGAAATGGGGAATGGGGGTGGAGTTTTGAGGGCTGGGGAGTGAAAAGGGGTTCTAGGGTTTGGAGGATTTTGGAGATTTTTGGGGATTTTGAACTGGGGAAGACGATCCAGACTTTTATAACTTGAAACCTTGAGAGTTTAAAGTTATGATGTTTGCAGGATAGAATTTAAGATTATTTCCAATTGATGTTTTTTAGACAAAATATAAGATAAATTATCAAAGGTAATAGCCACTCTTTAGTTCAAGGATCAGAACATGTAATTAATCATCCGATTTATTATACTCGTGCTTTATAACTCAATTAACCCCCGTGTCAACAACAAGTTAATTGAAAGATAAAGATGGACTCTGAGAATTAAACACTTGATTCTGATGCCTTTCTAGAAAATCTGTGCCGAGACTCAACCCGTCTATAAGACGTCCAACCATGGCATTAATGTTTCATTCTTTAAATAAAGCACAATAATGGTGAAGATTGAAATGTTGTCATGAAGATCTATCCAGGTGCTTGCCTTGAACCAACGGGTCTTTCTATGCAAGTGTCATCCATGTCATAGAAAGTACTCGTGGTTATACAAAGTACCTTAGCTTAGCTAGATGTATTCAATCATTCAATAAGCAAGTGGGATATAAAGCATTAAAGCAGAAAGAAAATGCACAAATATAACTTCTAAATAATTTATACATATTCATCACCTCTTACTAAAGAGTGAATGAGGAACTACTCACTTTTCATGGCTTTAGTAAAGCTAAAAAAATGAGTGACACTTATCCCTACAAGTAGAGGAGTTACAATGGGAAATACACTATACAAGGAGCCGATCTTCCACAAAGAATGAGGGAATCACGTCCCACCCTTCATGGCTTTGGTAAAGCTCTAGAAAAGTGAAAAAGTTTCACTCCTCTAAAAAAGAAGGAAGCTCAAGCAATGGAAGTGAAAGAAATGAACAATGAAAGTAGAAGAAAACTAGTCACTTTTGGAGGGTTGCTTCTTCAACCAATAAATGGAGGGTTGCTTCCTCAACCAACAAATGAACTATCTATCTTGATACAAGAAAATATAAATCTAAGAGTAAGACTAACTATATGAGTGGAAGTCTAAGCCTCCATCTAAGCTCTCTACTAGTTCTTGGTGTAGTTTAAGCCTTGCAAACCAAGTTCTGGTCTACTACAAGAACCATCTCCCCCTCGAAGGGTTCCCCAAGGGGAGTATTTATAGGCAAGGAGGAGGGGGGACAAGAGAGTGTGAAAGAATAGTATATGCCTCCCAAGTCCAAGGAAAAACCAGCTACTCTACAGCCTGCCTGTGGAGACTGTTTGAACGTGATCTAGCAATCGAACATTGTTTCTATTTTTGCTTTATGGGCATTCTAACGTTGTATGGCATTCGAACGTGTCTTCTGTCTTTGCTTTATGGGGGTTCGATCACCAGATAGGGCTTGACGTTCTCACTCAAATGGCTTGTGGTCTTTTGTGGAAACCTATTTCCACACTCCATACACATCTTGGCACTTTGCATTCATCAACTGTTCCTTAATCAATTCATGTGGACGTTTGAACGTGAGTTGGCATTTAAACATGGTACTCAAGTACCTCAGGGTCTTCCTTCTTGGTTGCAACACGCCATGTCTTAGCAGTCTGGTCTTCACATGTTTTAAGGTAATGTTTGAAAGTTGACTAACATTCAAACGTTCTTGGCTTGGTCCAAGCTTTTCCATTTGTGCTCCAGAATATGTTGGTGTTGCATGAAAGTCTGATATTCATTGCCTTTTGTCCCTTTAACAATTTATGCCCCAAAATGTCATAATTTAAACTCCATCAATTTATAATTAGTCTTAAAAAGGCACGGAAACATGCTAGTTTTAACTACTAATCACACCCCCCAACCTAGATATTTCTATTCTCTAGTAATACAACAACAATGGAATGTAAATCTATTTCCAATGCCTTTTTCGTAGGTCATCCTGTTGCATTTAGTTTATGCAACAAGCCATTGAACCACTAGATTTACCCTAGAGGATAAGTGTTGTCTCGTGAAGGTTTTTAGTAAAGCTACCCATAAACTTCAGTCGAACAGATGTGTATGTGAGATTGCTGATTAAAGTGAATTAGCATCATGGTCATTGGAACACTCAACCTTCAATCTTGACTTATCCTGCATGCTCATCTTTCATAGGTATTTATTCTATGCAAAAATTAGCATCAGTCAAATTAGCATTTGGAATTCCCTGTGTAGTAGGAATGGTCATTCTAGAAACAAGAATTGTCACATAACAAACATTCTACTTTACCACCTTCCATGGATAGCTTTGATTTCACAAACCTCTCTCAGAATGCTCTCAGCAAAAAATTCACTCCGAATATAGTGACTATCTCTCAAAGGGCATGTGATCATAAGATGGTCAATAGAAAAAATCTCATGCACAATTAGTAGAAGAGTGAAGTTCTAAGGAAACAAACTTAATTTTGGCATAATATCATGGACGAATATTGATGCAAATAAAGAGATACTAGTCAACTTACCCCACTTGTAGTTGACAAGCTACACATGCATCAAACTTGAGATCAATTAGGGCTTTTTGTAGGTTGTAATGTGGCCAGAGTTCAGTAGCTAATGAAATGACGTCAATGGTGTTCAAAAGATATCCCTTTTTATGCAATGTAGCACAGCTCTTTCAAGCTTCTTGACATTTTGCCTGGGAGTGGTATTTCTTTCCTTCATTTTTCTCATTTTTCACTTTTTTGACAATTCCCTGTCTATCTGTCTCTTTTCTTTTTGGGTTGTTTCCACCAAATTTTTTCTTTTATTTAACAGTAGCCACTATTGTCTTTTCTATCTCTTGCCTTTCTGTATCATACTGATTTATACGAGGGTGTAAGAAAATTAGATAGCAAGGTATGTTAAGTATATTCTCTTGTGGCTTGGTTATCATATGGATATTTCGAAAAAGAAATCATTTATTGAAGGCTCAAGCATGGCTGACTAGGGATATACTTTTGTAAAAGAAATGGCTAAGGCTCAAAGTCAAATCAAAGATGGCCTAAGATCCTTTCTCAAGTATGTGCACATGTATGTGTAGTATGCGAATATTCCCTATGGGATATGTCAATAGATCACTTTAGCTATGTCAATCAATGCAAGGTTAATGAGATTATTGAAATCAAATTGGAAGTGAAAGAGCTTACTTGAATAAATGTTGATATCCTCTCAAAAACATCGTAAAGCTCAAAACTTACGATGGTATTCTTTGTCATCTCCACTGGTTATGTCAGGTGTTTCAAGGAATTTTGGTTATATAGTGATTACATTTTCGAGTCTAATCATCTTGTACCTTAAGAATAACAAATACTAATGTACATTTGACAATTTAAGCATAGAGACAATACCAGTTTTCCAAGAAATACAGTTTTAAGTCTTGGTTGCTAAGTTGAGGTGTCGACCCAATCATATGCTTAGTCATTTTAACAAGCAGCCTTAGAATCCACATCCGTTCCATCATTCATTAACAAGAATTACTAAATTGCTAATTTCTACACATGAATTTAAACAGATAAAAGTGATAACTGAATCGTTCATTTCACATAATATGATTGTTTACATCAACATCAACAATTCAATTCATCCTCCAAAGAAGTGTCAAAACACAAAGATTTCAAATATCCACAACCATCTACAAAAGAAGAAACTTATCCACCAAAGAAGGGACACAACATAAAAACTTTGACTATCCACAAGAAACTACCAAAGAAGAAGCCCATCCAAAGAAGAAACAAACAAAAACCATAATCAAGCACTCAGCCACAAAGAACAAAAATAACTCCTCCTTACTCTTCTCCAAATCCACCATCGCTGCTAGCTCCACTAGATCCACCCCTCAGTAGGTGAAGGATCTCATCCTACTTAGCTTTAATGCTAAGCATGATGTCTTATAGAGAGCGTCGAGTGCTGGTGCTAGAACTTGGGCCTGCCTCCTCCTAGGGCTGCTCTCTTTCTCTTCCTCTAACTCTCTCTCCTCCTCTTGATCCAGCTCATCTTGTATCCCATCAATGTCTTGGGTAGGTTGTCTTGCCGCCAGGCTACCACTATGACCTTGGCTCCTCATAAAGGACGCGTTGTTCAGTTGTCCTATTGGCTTTTGAATTGTCATCTCAGGCCTCACCCTGATCCCGTGGTCTTTGCACATTTCAGTCACTAGGGTGCCAAATGGGAACGAGTTTCGCTTTACATCACATCCCTTCTTCATCTCTGTCAAAACTTGCGTAGGGAGGTTGATGTTGTGGCCCTTCTCAAGTGTGTAAAGCAACCGAACCATCTAGGGGAGGATCTTGTTCTTGCGCCTAATTGGGGCAAAGTTCGAAACTGCAATTAAATTCAGCATCTTGTACTTATCAGTCAACTCCCTTTGACAAAATTTTTTTCTTCCCACCCAAGTAAAACCAGTTATCCCTATTAGCTCCACCCCCACCACGTTCATTGCCACATTCTAACATCAGGTTTTGCACCCTAGGCACTTCTTCCCTCAACCTCCTAAAGTAGTCCTCATCTACATCGATGTGAATCCCCCTCACATAGCTTTTTAGCATCCCATTGACTATTTCGACGTTGGAGTAGAACTCCTGCACCAAGTCAACTACGACCTCTCCACCATTCCGTAAATAAAATACCCAATCTCTCCTCTCCATATCTGCCAATATCCCCAACTCAGCAAAATCAATCAATACCATATCTCACTCACAAACAACAGCGTGGTTTTGGTAGAAATTTTTGTACATGTCAGCTTTTATAGCGGAGGGGAAGCGGGTTCGATCATATCTCCTCACAATGGGCCTTCCTTCTCTCACTTTGATGACCTCCTCCATGAAATTGGGCTCTTGGGTTGGTGGATTGCGCCTAGTAAGTAGCTTGACCCTTAGAGGCATGATGTTTTGGGTTTGAGGTTTTTAGGGCTTGAAAGTCTTGATTTTTGAGTGAAAATAAGGATAAATGAGGTGGGAATGGCTTTAGGAGGGTCAATTTTGGGTTGAAATGGGGAATGAGGTGTATTTTGAGGGCTGGGTAATGAAAAATTGCCCTAGGGTTTGGAGGTTTTTTCAAAAGTTTTGGGGTTTTGGAATGAAGAAGACGAACCAGACTTTTATAGCCTGAGAATTCATGTTTGAATATTAACATTGTTTAAACGTGTGTAGAAGGATTTTAAACAGATCATTCGAACATGGAAGGCATTTGAACGTGGATGGCGTTCGAATGTGGTGAGCTCCCAGTACTTTTGAGTTCTGTCAGAGACCAAAGTACTGTAAGCTCTTCTTGTTCGAACGGTCTATTGGCGTTTGAACGTTTACTTCTCATTCGAATAGTCTATTGGTGTTCGAATGTGATGAGCTCCCAGTACTTTTTGTTTCCATTAGGGGCTTCATCAGAGGCTGAGTACGACAAACAAGTTATGTTCGAACGTCACTTGGCATTCAAAAATAAAAAAAAAAATTTACAAAAATCAAAAAAAATTTAAGTTATTTTGAGAGGATTATACATATAAGTTTATACATGTCAGGTTTATACAAATTGAAATCAAAAATCAAAAAAAAATTTGCATTACATTATACACAATTAGAGAGGTTTATACATATAAGTTTGAACCAAAAATTTAATGACGTCTCAGGACAAGTCCCCACCCACACTTTTGGTTGGTATTTTGGGACGTTCCTTACTCGACCCATATTTTCATTTTAGTTAAAAGAGTTTGTACAAAAAGGATTTACACTTTTTACAAAAAATTGGACCCTTTGGCTTTCATCCAAACAAAAGTACAATTTCCTACAGAGAATAATCTAATCCAAGTCTCCCTCTGTATCTGTGTAGTTCGAACAACCAGTGACCCACCCAATTTCCTATCTCACAAATCGGTTAAACAAAGTATCGAAATAGCATGACGTCTCAGGGTAATCCTTACTTAGCCCATTCACTATCCAGTCTAATTGATTGAGTGCATGACCAAAAATTGGTTTAGAACACTGATTATACCTTTTCTCAAGAAAGACTCTGCCACACAATTTACAGGCACCAAGTATTTTGGCATGATGGCATTTAGCAAAAGTGTTTCTGCCATAGAGGGGTTTCTCTTGTTCTTCTCGAATCTCATTTTTTCTTACTAGTCTTGCTTTTCTCATGATTACAACATGCACATCAGATGGAAAAGTGCATAAAACTCCCAGACTAAACCAAAAAAGTTTAACATCCATGCTTTCTATGCTTTAAGACTAACTATCTGGTTCTTTAACATCTACGAGTCATGAAGACGATTAAAGATGACTCACATACATAATCATGAATTTATACAAAATACAGGGCAAGGTACACAATATTATCAGAAAAAGCAACAACAACAACAAAAAGAAAAAATTTTACAGGCATAAAATATGAACTGTAGTTCTCACCCCCCAACCTAAACTGAACATTTTCCCCAATGTTTCAAATTTATCATTGTATGGATCTTGGAGATGAGGTTGAAAGGTAGAGATCTGTTTATCTGCCGACACCTACAAGCAAAATACACTAATTAATAATCTCTATGCAGATCTAGGTTTCTGCTAGGATGAAAACCCTTGACTGTGAGTGCAGACAGAAGAAGAACATCCATGCAAAAATATAGTTAACAAATGCAGATCATAAGACAAAGGACTGGGTCTTCGGGGAGTATGGTCATGGGGCCGTTGGGAGTTGGGTTGTGTTGCAGAGAACAACACAAAAGAAAGAAGTAGAATAAGAAGAAGAATAAAGAAAAAGGGAAAGGCGGTGGGGAAAAAAAGGAAAAGGGGTGGGGGCCCCTTATAAAGGCATTCCCGTGGGTTGGTTTTGATCGGGTTTTTTTTCTGACCCGACTCTTTTTTTGGTCGTCGGGTGTGAATCTTGGAGGGATATTCTAGGTCCATTAAAAGAATGGTGTCCACATTTTTAACAAAATCCTCCAAAAATGGTTTCAACCGCTGACCATTAACTAATAAAGATATTATCGTTCAAGGGATTTTCCACTTTTACTGCTTTGTGTCCTAACACCTTTTTGACAATATAAGATCCAGTCCATCTTGACTTTAACTTACTAGGAAAAAGGCAGATTCTTGAATTAAACAACAGGACTTTTTGAGCAGGTTCAAAAGACTTCCACACTATGTTCTTAGCATGAAAAATTTTCATCCTAGATTTCACAATCTTAGCATTCTCATATGCTTCATTTCTCAATTCCTCCAATTCGTTAATCTGAAGTTTCCTTGATAGTCCGGCCTTGTCTAGGTCAAAGTTCATTGCTTTAATGGCCCAGTATGCCCTATTTTCTAGTTCTACAGGTAAGTGATAAGGCTTTCCATAGACTAATCAATGAGACATGCCTAAAATTATTTTAAAAGCAGTGCGATATGTCCAGAGTGCATCAATTAGTTTTGACAACCAATCTTTGCAGTCTGGATTTATCATTTTTTCTAACATATATTTGATCCCCTAATTAGCCAATTTAGCCTGTCCACTAGTTTGCGGATGATAAGGGGTTACAATTTTATGAAAAATCAAGTATTTTTTCATCAAATTCCAGGAAGGATGATAGCAAAAATGAGCACCCCCATCACTTATGATTGATTTCAGAATTCCAAACCGAGACAAAATGTTTTCTTTTAAAAATTTGATCACCATTTGGTGATCATTATTCCGGCATGGAATTCCTTTAACCCATTTGGACACATAGTCTACGGCCACTCAAATGTATAGATAGCCAAACGAGGGGGGAAATGGTCCCATAAAATCGATGCCACAACCGTCAAAAATTTTAATCACCAAAATAGGGTTCAAGGGCATCATGTTTTTTTTTTGAAATGCTCCCCAACCTTTGGCATCTATCACATGCCAAACAAAATTCATGGACGTCTTTGAAAAGGGTGGGCCAATAAAATCCACACTGCAAGATTTTTGCAGCAGTTTTTCTTGATGAGAAATTGCCACCACATGCTTCAGAATGGCAAAATGATATTACTTGTCTGCTTTCATGAGCGGGGATGCAACGGCTTATAATCTGATCCTTACAGTACTTAAATACGTATGGATCTTCCCAAAAGAAGTTATGAACCTCCCACAGAAATTTCTTTTTGTCCATCATTGTGAAGGATGGAGGAAGCATACCTGTAGCAAGAAAGTTAGCAATATTAGCGTACCATGGTGTCTTCTTGATGGTGAACAGTTATTCATCGGAGAAATTTTCATTGATTGGTATTCCATCCTCCTGGTAGTCATATGTTAATCTGGACAGATGATCTGCCACCATATTCTCAATGCCCTTCTTATCCTTAATGACTACATCAAACTCTTGGAGTAAGAGTATCCATCTTAAGAGCCTTGGCTTGGCGTCCTTCTTTGTGAGCAAAAATTTCAGTGCTACATGGTCAGTAAATACAACGACAAAAGAACCAACAAGATAGGAATGAAATTTCTCCAAAGCGAAAACTACAACAAGTAATTCTTTTTCAGTGGTTGAGTAATTCATTTGAGCTTCATTCAAAGTCTTGCTTGCATAGAAAATCACATATGGTTTCTTATCTTTTCGTTACCCTAATACTGCAACTACAGCATAATCACTGGCATCACACATTAGTTCAAAGGGTAGGGTCCAATCAGGGGGTTGTATGATTAGGGCAGAAATTAACAGGCCTTTAACCTTGTTAAAAGCTTTATGACATCCTTCACTCCACACAAAATTTACGTCCTGACTTAGGAGATGACACATGGGTTTAGTTATGGTACTGAAATCTTTTATGAATCTCTTGTAAAACCCTACGTGTCCCAGAAATGATCAAACATCCTTTACAGTCTTTGGAGCAAGTAGATTTTCAATTAGATCTATTTTTGCCTTGTCTACTTTCATGCCTTCAGACGACACAATGTGACCAAAGACAATGCCTTGTGTTACCTTGAAATGACATTTCTCCCAATTAAATACTAGATTAGCTTCTTGACATCTTACCAATACCTTCTCTAGGTTGGCTAAACATGAATCAAATGAGTTACCATAGACAGAGAAGTCATCCATGAACACCTCCAAAAATTTCTCGACCATGTCACTGAACAAGCTTAGCATGCATCTTTGGAATGTTGCAGGAGCGTTACAAAGTCCAAATGACATCCTTTTGAATGCAAAGGTGCCAAAGGGACATGTGAATGTGGTTTTCTCTTGGTCATTTAGTGCAATTTCAATTTGATTGTACCCGGAATACCCATCTAGGAAACAACAAAATTCATGCCCTGTAATTCTCTCTAGAACCTGGTCAAGAAAAGGAAGGGGGAAATGGTCTTTCCTAGTTACCAAATTGAGCTTTCAATAGTCGATACACATCCATCATCCTGTGACAACTCGAGTTGGTACTAGTTCATTGGCTTCATTCTTGACCACTGTGACTCCATACTTTTTGGGCACAACTTGGGTTGGACTACCCCAATTGCTATCAGAGATGGGGAAGATTATCCCTGCATCTAAGAGCTTAAGCACTTCCATTCTCATAACTTCCTTCATGTGAGGGTTCCATTGTCACTACATTTGATGAGAGGGTTTTGAATCCTCTTCTAGGTATATAGCATGATTGCAGATCAATGGGCTTATACCTTTCAAGTTAGCTACGGTCCACCCAATGGTGCTTTTATGGCTTTTTAGAACTTCAATCAGTTTAGACTCTTGCAAGTCTGTGAGGTTAGATGAATTTACCACTAGGTATGACTCGTCCTCTCCTAGGAATGCATATTTGAGGTCAGATGGGAGAGGTTTCAATTCAGGATTTGGTGGCCTGACACTTGATGAGAGTGGTTTTAGCCATTTGGTGAAAGTTCCTCAAATTCGAGGGCCCATGTCTCAACAACATGAGTGAGGCAATTCTTTGGATCATCATCTGTTGTCTCATATGTGATGGATTATGACAAAGAAGATTTAGTGGGGTTTTCACAGAATGTGTTATTCAGATGTTCCAGAACCAATGACTCAATAGAATTTATTTCTCTCTCTTCTTTGTCCTCTCCTGGATGTTTGGCAACATTGAAAATATTTAGCTCAAGAGTCATGTTCCCAAAGGTTAATTTCATGACCCCATTCCTGTAATTGATTAGTGCATTTGAATTTGCTAGGAAGGGTCGACCAAGAATTACGGGAATTGAATTCTCTGAATGCTTTGTTGGCTGAGTGTCTAGAACGATGAAGTCAATAGGGAAGACAAAGTTGTCCAGTTGGATAAGTATATCTTCAACAATGCGCTTAGGGATTTTTATAGATCTGTCTGCCAACTGGAGTGTGACACAAGTGGGTTTGAGTTTACCCAGACCCAACTGTTGGTAGACGAAAAAAGGGAGCAAGTTGACACTAGCTCCAAGGTCTAACAGTGCTTGTTCGATTCTAAAGTTTTCAATGACACACTACACAGTCAGACACCATGGATCTTTGTATTTTGGAGGGGTTTTTGTTGAAGTAGGGCACTGACTTGTTCTGTCAGGAAGGTTCTTTTTTTAACATTCTGGCTTCGTTTGACTGTGCACAAGTATTTCAGAAACTTGGCACCTATTTGATTGCATCCAAAAGTGGGATGTTGATTTTTACTTGCTTGAAAAGCTCGTAATTTTTAGCCTGATTATTCACTTTATGTATGGTTTTGAGCCTATGAGGAAAAGGAGTAGGAATAGAACACGAGGGTTCTTCTTCCCTTGATGGCTCTGGTTCTTGTTCAATCATGGGCTCGGGTTCTTCTTCCACCAAAGTTTAGGCTTGACTAGTGATTTGACTAGGGTTGACTCAGGTTTTGGCTTGGAAATTACCCTATCTCCAATGATCTTGTCAATTACCTTGCCACTCCTCAGTGTAGCGACAACTTGGGCTTGGTCTTGTGGGGTTCCTATGGTATTTCCCACCTAAAGTTGGCATTGTGGTGGTTTTGGTTTGGCAGGAAACTTCCCCTTCTCATGTGTGGCCATGGATTGGGTCAACTTTTGGATGTGACTTTTATAATCCTCAAAAGATTGAGTGGTATGGCTTTTGAAATCAGTAAAAGCCTGACTGGAACCATTGTTATAGTTCATTTGGCTTTGCATGAATTGATTCAGTGTGTCCTCTAGGCTCCTCTTTCGTGGGGGCTGGTATGGTTGATATATGGGAGGCCCTTGAGGTGATGGGTGTGTACCTTGTTGTTGGTTCACGAGAGTTGGTTGTGTGTTTCTCCAACTGAAGTTCGGGTGGTTCGGTCACCCTAGATTGTATGTTTCAGAGTATGGGTTGGAGTAAGGCTTGTTGAAGTTAGAAATTGCATTTGTTTGCTCCAACAGAACCTCTTTGAATGCTGGAATGGTAGGACACTCCCCGGTAGGGTGTCCTTTCAGCGCATAAATCCCGTATACTTGTTATGTGGGAGGGCCAACATCAACTTGATGAACCTTTTTCATCTCTAAAGCTTCAAGCTTTCGAGATAGGGTGGACATTTTTGTTCTTAGATCATTATTATCTCTCAAGACATACTTACCCCCTAGGAAGTAGATGGTTTGGCTTCAACAATGGTAGAGGAGGTTGAGTCCTACATCTGAGAATTGTTAGATATGGTGTCAAAAAAATTGAATGCCTCCTTCAGACTCTTATCCATGAACTCTCCTTGAGCCATCATTTCGACAAATTGACGTAGTCTAGTGGGTAAGGAGTCATAGAAAAATCCTACCAAAGTTCAATTCTCAAAAGCATGGTGCAGGCAGGAGTGGAGTAGATCCTTGAATCTCTCCCAACTTTGGTAAAAGGTTTCTCCTTCTTTGACCAAAAAATTCATAATTTACCTTTTCAGTGCATTAGTGCGGTGTACAGGAAAAAACTTTTTGAAAAATTCATTTTGTAGTGCCCACCAGTCAGGTATTGAAAGAGCTTTTAAAGAATTTAGTCATTGTTTAGCTTTATCCTTTAGAGAAAATGAAAAAAGCTTCATTTTGGCTAGCTCAAAATTGTCTTGAAAAGTTCTATATACTTCCTCAAATTCTTTTATGTGCAAATATGGGTTTTCTATTTCGAGTTGATGGAATTGAGGGAGTAATTGAACTATCCCCGTCTTTATAGTAAAGAGGGGTGCATCTTCAAGAAAGATAAAACAAGAGGGGACACTATTTTCTGTGGGATTTAAGTAATCCTGTAGAGTTCGAATGTTAGGCACTTCCATTTCTCTTGCAGGAACCTCTCCTCGTCTCTTATCATTTGTCATTCTACTTTCTCAAAAGTCTGCTACTGATCTAGGTGAAGATGGTTCAGGTTGATTCATAGACTTGGAAGATTATCCCAGCAAATTTTGATAGTGAGTAGCGTCCTCAGACATAAAAAAAATTAAAACAAATTTCCACACAGTAAAACAAATATATATACAAAAAGAAAGGTCTTTTTACCTTTTACGTAAAAACACCTTTTATGGTTCCCTGGCAACGACGCCAAAAACTTGACTTGATCCAAAATGTGTACACCCATGTGCAGGTGGTCAAGATATAGTAACAATCTGGTTAAGTCCATAGTTGAATCCATAGGGAGCTATGATTGGTGTTTTAAAGTAAGCGGTGATAGAGACCAAGTAATTGGAAACCTTGAGAGTTTGAAGTTATGGGGTTTGCTAGATAGAATATAAGATTCTTTCCAATTGATTTTTTTTTAGAAAAAATATAAGATAAATTATCAAAGGTAATAGCCATTCTTTAGTTCGAGGATCAAAACTTGTAATTAATCATCCAGTTTATTATACTCATGCTTTATAACTCAATTAACCCCTGTGTCAATAGCAAATTAATCGAAAGATAAAGATGGACTGTGAGAATTAAGCACATGGTTCTGATGCCTTTCTAGAAGTTTACAAGAATTGTCTGTGCCGAGACTCAACCTACAAGGCATCCAACTATGGCATTAATGTTCCATTCTTTAAATAAAACACAATAATGGTGAAGATTGAAATGTTGTCATGAAGATCTAGTTGGGGTACTTGCCTTGAACCAGCGGGTCTTTCTATGCAAGAGTCATCCGTGTTATAGAAAGAACCCACGATTATACAAAGTACCTTATCTTTGCTAGATGCATTCAATCATTCAATAAGCAAGTGGAATATAAAACATTAAAGCATCAAAGCATAAAGGAAATGCACAAATATAACTTATGGATAATATATACATATTCATCACCTCTGACTAAAGAGTGAATGAGGAACTACTCACTTTTCATAGCTTTGGTAAAACTAGAAATGTGAGTGATACTCATCCCTCCAAGTAGAGGAGTTACAATGTGAAATACACTAAACAAAGAGCCGATCTTCAATGAAGAATGGGTGAATCACGTCCCGCCCTTCACAGCTTTGGTAAAGCTCTAGCAAAGTGAAAGAGTTTCACTCCTCCAAGAATGAAGGAAGCTCAAGTAATGAAAGTGAAAGAAATGAAAAATGAAAGTAGAAGAAAGCTAGCCACTTTTGGGGGGTTGCTTCCTCAACCAAAAAATGGAGGGTTTCTTCCTCAACCAACAAATGAACTATCTCTCTTGATACAAGCAAATATAAATCTAAGAGTAAGACTAACTATATGAATGGTAGTCTAAGCCTCCATCCAAGCTCTCTACTAGTTCTTGGTGTAGTCTGAGCCTTACAAACCAAGTTCTAATCTACTACAAGAACCATCTCCCCCACAAAGGCTCCCCCAAAGGGGAGTATTTATAGGCAAGGAGGAGGGGGGACAAGAGAGTGTAACAGAATATTGTATGCCACCCAAGTCCAAGTGAAAGACAACTACTTTGCGCCCTGCATGTGGAGACCGTTCAAACATGATGTGGCGTTCGGACGTTGTTTTTGTTTTTGCTTTATGGGCGTTTGAAAATTGTCTGAAGTTCGAATATGTCTTATGTCTTTGCTTTATAGGCATTCGAACGCCAGATGGGGCCTGACCTTTGCACTCAAGTGGCCGATGGTCTTCTGTGGAAACCTATTTCCACACTCCATGCACATCTTGGAGCTTTGCACTCATCACCTAATCCTCAATCAATTCAAGTGGACGTTCGAACGTGAGTTGGCGTTCGAACGTGGTACTCAAGTACCTCATGGTCTTCCTTCTTGGCTACAACATGTCATGTCTCAGCAGTCTGGTCTTCACATGTTTTAAGGTAATGTTCAAACGTTCTCGGCTTGGTCCAAGCTTTTCCAATTTTGCTCCAGAATATGTTGGTGTTGCATGAAAGTCTAATATTCATTGCCTTTGGTCACTTGTACAATTTATGCCCTGAAATGTCATCATTTAAGCTCCATCAAAGTACAATTAGTCTTAAAAAAGGCATGGAAACATGCTAGTTTTAACTACTAATCACTAAGTGTTCGATTTTAAGTTGTCTTCATGACAGGAACTAAGTGTTCGATTTTGTGTTGTCTACGTGTCAAGAAGAAATAAACTAATTGTGATTCATCTAAATGATGTGAACTAAATGTTTGGTATGGGTCATCTTCATGATGGAAATTAGTGATGTGCTTCGAGTTGTCTACTTGATGGAAGATTAGTTATGAGCTTCAAGTCGTCTAAGTGGTGAGAATTGTTTTTTTTGTGTGGCACGAATTCCTTGTGTGGTCAGGGATGTGTCCGTGAAAGGTATTCTTTGTGTCGCTTAATTTAATTATATGAAAGTAATGATTTGTGCAATATATTTTGTCTATGTCTTATATACAAGTTATGTCTATATGCTGAACACGAGCAACGTCTATGTGGTAAAGTGTAATTTGAAAGTTGGTAACTGCTGCGCTTTAAAGGTTGTTCATAAATTAATAAAGTGTTTTTTCCTATTGTGCACATCATTAATAGTCACATCCTTGCTCTCACTAATGATATTAATGACTTTTTAGAAAAAAATCGTAAAGATGCGAGGAGTCTAACGCCAAGTCTAGAGGGTTGAATGGAATGTCTGTGACGCCCCTAAAATCGGGGGTCCCGTTGACCACCCGTCAACCTGCGAAAATACCCGTGATTGTCGCATAACCCGACATCACGTCTATCACATTCCTGTAACCGGGATTTCAACACACATGAGGATCCTTGTTTCCTTTCATCATTTAATCCCATCGAGGTTCAATATACCCTAATGTGTCTCATTTAAGGTCCATTTGTGTCATTAAAACTAAAGAACACATAGCCCAAAAGCATGGCAATGCATCCTTAAAGTTTCAGATTTTTGGAAAACCTTCTGGAAGGTTTTGTAATGGACCTTCCAAAAGGTTTGCTCACTGGAAAATTTCTACTGGAAGGTTTTATGGATCTTCCGGTAGGTTTTACCTTCTAGACAAGTTTCTACCGGAAGGTTTGCCCAATGGATGAAAAATTGCATGAACCTTCTGGAAGGTTTTGTGGACCTTCCGATAGGTTTTACCTGCTGGACAAAAAATTTACACTAACCTTCCGAAAGGTCTTGCCCAGAATTTCATGCTTCATCAGATTTTCATTTCCAATTCATCCAAAACCTTTCCAAACATGGATAATGACATTTTCTACATTATACATAATCCATACAAGTTCTATTACACGCATTTGCATAATGTTTACATGTTAAAACATTGTTCCAACAAAGATTACACAAAATATGCCACAAAAGCCACAAGTCGGCTTTTCTTCATTGTTGAGGCCCCGAATGCGAGTCCTCTCCCGGTATGAACCCCACACCTGAAATATTTCTCATATAGGTTGAGCCAACACCCAGTAGAATATTTCCTACAGAGGCTACTCCCCAACCTAAGTGCATATGCAATGTTCATATAAAACATTCACAATCATATAATCATTCCAATCAAGAATATACATGATTCATGTTGGAATCTACCATGCCATGCCATGAATGAAATGAGATTCACTCACGCACATCAACCTAAGCCCTCACCGGCTCTCACCACACTATGCAATGCAAGTGTAAAACCTTTGTCATTGATAAAATACATCCAATGATCATTTTGAAACAAAACTCATGTGTTCATAAAAACCAATTCATTTCTGAACGTTTCCCATCAAATGAATCATTTGTACAACCAAAACCATGTGTCTTTATTTGGGTAGTGGACTTTTGGTGTTACATCGCCGACTCCACACGTCGATACACTTTTTTGGACTTGCACCGACGGAAGTGTATAAACCAATAGCCGTGCCTTGCACCCGAGGGGGGATCTATCCCTTCTTCCTATACCCGACACAAGATTTTCATGTATGCAACCGTGCGACTCAGTAGGATATTCAACCCCACTTTCTCGAGCCCACCCATCAAACACCAAGTATGGTGATTGATTCAACCATGCACTCACACACCCATACTCGTGGCCATGAATGCATTTTCCCATGCAAATGCAGTGTAATGCACTATTGCTCAATCAATGTCATGCTCAATGTGACGAATTCCAATGAGCCAAATTTAAACCACACATCTCAACATTTGTCATGACAATTTATATCACATGTATAAAATCACCAAAATCCATTATCATGTCAATACATCAACTAGGATATATCAACATTTATATACACAACACATATCTCAAGCATGGCATTACGCAAGCTCATGCCAACCACACTCAATCACAAGGCATAATGTTAAACATATAGCATGTCCATACGATCACTTTTCCATGGAATTACCAACCAAGTAATTTCCACATCACAATTTCAAGTTAGGAAATCTATTCTAACCCATTTACATACTCCTTTTTCACACCCATTTCATCTATTTCATATGCGTGGGTGAGTGACATATATATATTCCCATTAACCTATACATTTCATATAACACTATAGGTAGGAAATGAACCAAAGTAGGAGAATCCCTACCTTTTGGAGCGTAAAAGAAAGGGAGAAACTCAAGAACAACTCCCAAGCCTCAAACCTTTGATTTTTCCAAAATTTCTTCCTTGAAACTTCAGTGAAACTCTTCATTCTTGGTACGTACGCGTAGCCCTCATCGTGTAGACCAACTTTAATTCTTGGTCCGAAGGATTCCGACCGACGGCACTTCTTGGATCGGAGGAGAAAGGTATAAATTTCTATTTTCTCTCTTCTCTCTCTTCTCTTCTCTTCACATGCCTGAACTCAGCCTACTAAGGGTTGAGAAATATCTAATTTTTTAGATATTTAGCTCTATTTATACTTTTAATTGCGTGGTCCACATTGCCCCGCTCGTTTATCACTTCCAGATCCGTTTTTAACCCGAAATGACTTAATTAAATTCCTATTTCAGTTTAAATTAATTTTATTTGAACTTTTATTCAATTGTAAGGAAATTTCATAATATCCATTTGTGGGGACCTTTAAAATTTCATTCGTCACTCAATTGTCTCAAAAAATGTGTAAAATCTAACTATCTTGAAATTCGACGAAAATTGACGTGGAAACTCAATTTTGTAATACGAATCCAACGGTGAGGTCTATTGCATCATCCGAGCTTTAGAAAAGTACTGATTTTAAACCCGCATTATAGTGGCAAATTATCATTTTGCCTTTTTTCGGAAAAAGTTTAAATTTACCAAAGTTTTACAATGTCATTGTGGGGGATCTTGTCTATATGTCCCTTAAACTTAATTTTTTTTTTGTATATATGTCATGGTTTTGAGATCAATATCAAAGTCTAAAAATAAGTAGGGATCACGGTAAGCCATTCTACTAATGGGTTATGGTGTATTTTTATGTTTTTTATGTGCTTGTATTTATGTATAGAAAAGTGGTAGGAATTTGTGGTTGTTGTCGAGTTCTCTTTATCGTGTGAGATAGACAGTGTAACCCTGGTTGGGGAGTTGCAAATTTTGGTATCGGAGCCTAGGTTTATAGGTTTTGTAGACAAGTGTGTTTAGGTCGGCAGTGGACAGTTTAGTGTGTTTGTGTATTGTAGAAATGCTATTGTTATGTATGTTATATCTATTTAATATTGATTTGTAGTTTTATAACTCTCTGAATAAGGAATTTTACAAATTAGTTTGGATTGGATAGAGATGAAATGTTTTTATGTTCTCTTTTTAGTGAAAGGGATGGAATGGGCAATGTTAAAAAAGGGCAACGATTAGTAAAATCAATAAGGGATAATTCTGGAGTTGTTAATGTAAATGTTTGATTGAAAACATAATGAGTTTGATTTATTGAATGATAATTGAAAACACAGGTAGTAACATGGTTGTAGTAACTAATGTGCTATGGAGTTTTGAAAGTGTCAAAAGTTAAATATGCTTTAAACAAAATCATTATGAGCAAGAAATAGTTTCTATGTGTTAACTCAAGGGAGGATGTTTGTGACAGAGTTAAGAAAAATTATTATCTTATCTGTTCCTTTTGTCTTGGCATGAAGTCTTGGTTTTTATTTCGTTAAATCGCTAAGATCTTCGAAGCACTAAATTGAGTTTAGATACAGACTCTTGAGATTAGGTAATTCACAAGTATATATGGTTTATGAATTTGAATACAAACTTAACTTTGGAAAAAAATGGGATGGTTAGTAAGCAACACCTATGTAGTTGGGTTATATTCTTTGAGAAAAGATTTGAAAATGAGTCGATTCATCAATTGTACATGTATATGTAACACCTTTAGCATGCATGAAGAGTATTTATATGGGATTTGAAATAATATGTGCCAGGTGAAAAGATGAAAATAATATTGTCATGATCACCTATGAGTTCCAAAAAGGGGAAATAAGTTGGGAAATTAAAAAAATGATATATATTGTGGTAAACAATCTGAAACTTGATTTGTTTAAAAATATAGTTTTACATTCAATTACGAGGTTATGGTTTGTGTGGTAGACTATTGCTATTCAGAAGAAGGATTTAAATTTTATGTGATTAATTCAATGACACATGTGAGTGTACTTTTTCATGTAATTGGTCATGGCTAAACTTTGCCTATTTAATTATTGGTGTTTGTGCATGATGTTTATTGATATAAGAATAGTATGGGGCCTTGAAGGTCATGAATCTAATCTATATGGCTAGTAACAAATTGTTGATATTAAAGGAGTAATGAGTTGTTAATTAACAATGATTATGTGAAGGTGGAAAGTCTGATTGACGTGTAAAAAGCCTATTCACTATAATAGACTAGAAAGGGCAATTGTGTGATCTTAATGTTGTTATTATGTCTTAATGACAAATGTAGCTTTTGTGGCAGGTTATGCTAAAAAACAGATATAGCCTTAATGGCTAAACTATGGCCTTAGTGGTGAAATTATGTGATATCCATAAATAATGGCTTATATATGTGTCTATATAATTGATATACATTTGTGAATATCATATATAATGGCTCAAAATGGATATATGTAAATGAAGACCATCTATGATGAATTATGAGTGTTTATCTATCAAATGTTGATGAGATGATGTTAGAATTTAGAAATATAGCCTTGATGGCTAATATGTTGCCTTATTGGCGAGATGATATTGCTTTAATAGCATATACAAATTTATAAGATTTTTGTGGTATGAATACAATTCCTATAGCAAGGGATTTTTCTAGGATGCTATGGATGAATCATGATACCATAACATCCAACAAAAGATTGATATGTTCATCTATGAATGAACATCTAATCCTCTTGATCATGAATTTGTTTCTGTGTATGGTAGTTTGCGAGGTAAAACACTTTAGCTTGAAGGAAGCAAATAAAAGGTAAAGGCGATGATGTTGTGATAAAACTTGATTATGGACGAATAACTTATGGAGTAGTTATATTATGCTATAGAGTAATTATTAAAAATCAGTATGGTGGTTGATTAAAATCATTATCATAACCACTGATGTGGTGATCATAATATAATAAATTTAATTGTGTAGATGAATGAAAGTGAATGAATTAGGAATTGTGAAACTTACCTCAGAAATATGTTAAGGTGGGGGTTGATTACGCTAAAATTTAAGGATTATATTTTTATTTGATAGTGAATTCTTAAAGTTCATATTAGGTACCTGCTTGGTTTGTTTTTCGTCGTATGCCCTAATCTCCACACATCACCCTAAAATGTGTATATGGATTTTGACTGTAGGTGAGTGTCACTCTCCCTTGGAATGATGCGGGAAATGAGGCAAATGTGTGTGTGTACAAAAGTGCTCTCCAAGCGTAGAGAGACTTTTAAGGGTCGTGTTTTACTTGGAATTTGTATTTTAAGGTTATCTCCTCAGGAAAGGAAGGGAATTATGTTGAAGGTAATTTTCGTGAAAAAGGGAAGGTGTAAAAATCTTTGAGTTTGAGTTTTGGTGAGTTGTGTTTTTGATTAAAATGAAATGGAAACAAGTGTTGAATAATCCGAAGAGGTCATTTCAATGGGAATGCCAAATCAACTCAAGGCCCTCCTCCAATGGTGCCTAAATGTTTGATTGATTCATAAGAAGCGAAGGACTAAAATGGAGGTAAGGATTCAGGCATACCCCGTGACAAGTCTACGGTGTATCAAGAACTCACAAGCATGTCCACACTCAACCTAGTCAAACCAAATCATCGTACATTACGAGGAAGAATGAAAAAGAGTTGATTTAGATACCCAAGAGGAAATCTCCCTTGGATAAGCCAACATAAAACTTAGGTACTCATATTAAATAAAAAGACATTCATAATGCAAAGACAAATAGTGAAGAAATGAAGATTAAAACATGTATTAATGCTAAGAAAAGTTATACTATGAAAATGAGTTCATTTAATACAAAAATGGTAGATTCAAGAACATGTAACTAAACTTGCAATACACTTGAAATAAATGAGATTAAAGTGCAAGAATTAAGGATTAAAAGGGATTTAAAGCTTACTACAACTGAAATGGAGAAAAAATTCAATAACATAAATTTCTCTCTTTAAAACTTCATCTTTTTCCTTGAGCTTATCCCTCTAAAACCACTACTAAGCTTAGGTAGCTTCCTTCTCTTCCAAGCTTGTGTGAATGCTGAATATATGGTGTAAGACCTCTGCATTTTTGTCCATAGGACTCCCTCTGGCTGTAAGAGTAGACCTCCCATCCATAGGAGGCTAAGTTGATGGCTTGGCAGGCTAGGAGCAACCTACCCAGCAACTCCCCATACTCCCCCTTCTCTCTCATCCTCATAAATGCAATGCCCTCCAAATTCCACACCTGGGTGTAGGGAGCCATGTATGTGTGTAAGGAATGTCAGAGAACAAGTGGGAGAATCAATGGTGGGACCCCCAAAGTTACAGAGCTTGAGTTGTAGAATCTAGCGTTTTTCAACAAAACCTACTTATAGGTCAATGGCCAAACCTAACTGGTAGGTTTTACTCCTGTAGGCAAAACCTATCGGTAGGTTTTTGTCCAATAGGAAAAAACTACCGGTAAGTTTTGGTTCCTTCTACCAATAGGTCATAAATGAGATGCTAGCTCGGGACCAGTTTTCATAAATTTATCATAACTTTTGCTCCAACCGTTGGATTGAGCTAATATTTTGACAAAAGACAGAGGACATCCAGATCTAAAACTTTCCTTTTTGTATTCAAAGTGGAGCATGGTCAAAAATGGGGAAAACCGAGGTACTAATACCAAATAGTGCAGGTGCCGGTACCAAAAATCAAGTAGGCTTAGATACCGGTGCCTATGATACCAAATACCACTACCTACTTGATTTATTTCACTTTAAAGCCTCCCAATCCTCCTGTAATGTGTCCATATCTTCACCACTCATTCACACCTAGTTGTAGGGTTCCGAAATCCATCATTTATGCTATAATTACCTGCAACATCAAAATTTTCAAATTATTCACAAATTTAACTAACTCTAAGTAATTAAATGCAAAGTTTGAGTTAAAATGCATATAATGAGGTTCTTAAATATGAAATATTACGTGCTCATCACACCCCTCAAATTAAGCTTTGCTAGTCTCTAGCAAACTAAATGTAAAAATTAGCAAACAAAAATAAACCTATACTAATTCCGTTATTGCCTTTAGCATATGCAACAAGCCTTTAAACTCCTAGTTGATCTCCAGTGGACGAGTTTTGTCTCATGAAGGTTTCTAGTGAAGGTACCTACAAACTTCTTTTCCTCATATCCAACATTTGAAACATATGCACGTGTCCTAATTAGAACTGGGATGTCAAAAATAGCTTTGTCCAATGCACCTGAACTAGTCGCACATGAATCACATCATAGCCTTAAATGCTATTCTAGAGTATCCACCTACACATTTCCTTTCATAACTCATGTGGGTGTGTGAAATGAATATGTAATTTAAGCAATTACTCAATGGAATTCACATTTACTTAGCTATCCAAATTCAGCTTTGATCCAAAACTCACCAAGGGTTTCTCTCAACAATGAATCACACTATGATTATCCTAACATGCTCTCCATATGCATATGTGAGATAGAATCTGGTGCACAACAAAGTATGCTCACATATAATCCAAAAATGAAGTTCATGCATAAAAATGAAACAACCTTGGTATAATCTCATGAAAGGAATGCTAGGGCACTAGATAGTTAAATCAACCTTTCTTTTTATTTTAAAAGTGTGCCTTCCCCATGCTTTATCTAGGTCATTTAGAACTTTCAAGGGTTATAACGGGGCCTTCGGGTGATATTGGGGCAAATGAAACGACGAAAAGAGGACAACAAAGAGGGTTTTTTCGAGTGAATGCCCTTATTTCAAAAAAAAACTCTCCCTTTTCATGGGATTTTTAGTCAGACACCATTACCACACTCTTATATTTTCTTTATTTTCCTTAACATTTTCCTTTTCATGTCATTCTTTTATTCTTTCACCCATTTTTCTCCTTTTTCTTGGATTCATTTTTTTTGCCTATTTCATTCAATGCTATTCATCCCTTTTTTGGGTTTCCACATCACCATTCATTCTCTTTTATGATCAAACATAGTCAACTCTTGAAATAACCAATGTGTGGTAGATTTTTATCATTTTGCACTGGCTTGGTCAATTGTGTGGCATGTAAATGAATTTTTCATTTAAGGCTCAATCATGGCACTAGGGATAATGTTTTTCCAAGAACAAGGGCTAAGGCTCAAAGCATTTTGAAAATGGCCTAAGATGATTTCTAAATAAGCATAGGGAGGCATGTTGGCATTTCAAGACAAAGTCAATCAACTATCCACATGCACTCTAACCAATGCAAACATAATGAGATTATCGAATAGATTTTGAATTTGAAATAATTGTTCCTTTGAGTAAATGTAAGTTCCCTCCAATAAGGATTGGCACTAAAGCTCATACGGGTACTTATTTCATCTCCACTATGCATGTAAAGCTCTAAAATGTGGATCCAATCCGTAAATTACCGAAATTAAACATTTAAGATGCACTATGGTTGAGTTCGGAAGAAAACACATATGTGATACTTCGGCATAGGATAAACTTCTATGATGTGCTTATGCATTCAAAGTTTAAATTGAAGATCAAACTATCACTAAACCCATAAACTTTGAATAGGGGAATATGGTTCAACATTAGATATTTTCCACAAAAAAATGTCCAAAATTTTCACATTTCCAACTATTTTGTACAAAAAGTGGTGGAACATGTAAATGGTGCACCTCACCCCAAACTTGAACCATGCATTGTCCCCAATCATGAAATGAGAAAAATGAAAATAACATGGGAAATAAGATACTCCCTTTTTTTTCTTTTTTCTTTTTCAGTAGACACATTAAAAGGAAAACAAAAAAGCTTGTTAACACTCCCAACTTAAACTCGCACATGATATTGAATAAGGTTTGTTACGATAATGCTCAAAATGAATTGAGTCCAACTTAGGGAGAGGTAAAAAACTTCTACACTACAACAAGATGAAAAGAAAAATATAACAATAAAAGAATCTAACTACTATGTACATGAAAACAAAACAAAAAGGACCTATGTCAATCCAGCTTCAATTCGGATATGAGCTTGTGCCCATTGATTTTTTTGATTTTAAAATTTTTTTTGTTGTATAAATGTACTTCCTAACCAATCTATCCAACAATACAAAAGAAAATGATTCAAAAATCTCAACCAAACAAAGGTGTAGGCAAGTTTATGCAATTCCAACAATGGAGTATACAATTTATCTTTAAAAGTTTCTACAACTAACTCTATTTCAATGCCCTCCCCATGTTGAAAATTGTGAACCTCAACACCACTCTTTGATGGAAAAATGACATTGGGCTCATTAGCCTCATGTGAGATAATATTTTCATTGACTTCTTCACAATCTAGAGTGGTGGGAGATTCAACATCAATTTGCATTCCATTGAGATGATCATCCTCAATACATTGACTATGCCCAAGATGTTCTTCACACATAGTAATTATAGCATTAGTCAATGCAATAAGGTCATCTCTAATTTGGGCATTGAATTCTATTTGGTATTGCATAAACGCGTAAAACGTATTTTCCAATTCTTGTCTAGTCGAGTCCTCTTCAATATCAATATGCATTCCATTGAGATGATCATCCTCAATACATTGACTATGCTCAAGATGTTATTTTTCACGTATAGTAATTATAGCATTAGTTAATGCAATAAGGTCATCTCTAATTTGGGCATTGAATTCCACAAACTTGTAAACTGTATTTTTCAATTCTTGTTCGATTGAGTCCTCATATGTTGAATAGAGGCAAAATTAATTTGGTGGTGTGAGATCAGATGAAAAATTATAAGGTTCGTTCTCCCAACCATAACTCGAATAACTTGGTGCAACATAATGGTCGGGGTAAAAATTTTTTGGTGCCAATATTGAAATTGATCCTTCACATACAAAGTCATAAACCGTATAATTTAATGGACACTCACTAGTGATGTGCTCATAGTCATCACAAATCTCACACCCATTTTCAAAATTTGGGGCATTTGACACATTATCATAAAAATTAGGAAACATAACACAAAATACAAACTACAAAAAACTATTTACAATTAAGACGACATACCTTGGCCCGTGATGAAAATCATGAGACTTACACATGTTATCCCAAACCACCTTCGAACTCGACGCTTAATTTTCCCCGACAACGACGCCAAAAATACTTGACTTATTTTTCTGTCGTATGCCCTAATCTCTGCACATCACCCTCAAATGTGTATATGGCTTTTGAGTGTAGGTGAGTGTCACCCTCCCTCAGAATGATGCGGGAAATGAGGCAAATGTATGTATGGAATGAAATGTGTGTGTACAAAAGTGATCTTCAAGTGTAGAGAGACTTTCGAGGGTCAAATTTTACTTGGAATTTGTATTCCAAGGTCATTTCCTCAAGGAAGGAAGGGAATTATATTGAAGGTAATTTTAAGTGTAAAAATCTTTAAGTTTGAGTTTTGGTGAGTTGTGTTTTTGATTAAAATGAAGTGGAAACAAGTGTTGGCTTATCCGAAGAGATCATTTCAATGAAAATGTCAAATCAACTCAAGACTTTCCTCCAATGGTGCCTAGATGTTTGATTGATTCATAGGAAGCGAGGGACTAAAATAAAGGTAAGAATTCAAGCATACCCCGTGAAAAGTCTATGGTGTATCAAGAACTCACAACCACGTCCACACTCAACCTAGTCAAACCAAATCATTGTACACTATGCAGAGGAATGAAAAATAGTTGATTTAGATACTCAAGAGGAAATCTCCCTTGGATTAGCCAACATAAAACTTAGCTACTCATATTAAATACAAGACATTCATAATGTAAAGACAAATAGTGAAAAAAAGAAGCTTAAAACTAGTATTAATGCTAAGAAAAGTTAGACTATGAAAATAAGTTCATTTAATACCCATATGTAAACTTGAATGGAAAGCTCAAATACAAACATGTTAGATTCAAGAACATGTAACTAAACTTGCAATACACTTTTTTTTCGGTAAGTAAGATTTAAAGCTTACTACAACTGAAATGGAGAAGAAAATGAAAAAACATAAATTTCTCGATCTAGAACTTCATCTTCTTCCTTGAGCTTATCTCTCTAAAACTACTCCTAAGCTTAGGTAGCTTCCTTCTCTTCCAAGCTTACGTGAATTCTGAATACATGGTGTTAGACCTCTGCATTTTTGTCCATAGGGCTCCCACTAGCTATAAAAGCAGACCTCTCATCCGTAGGAGGCTGAGTTGCTAGCTTGGTAGGCTAGGAGTAGCCTACCCAACAACTCCCCGGGCTACCCCTTTCTCTCTCATCCTCATAAATGCAATGGCCTCCAATGTCCACACCTAGGTGTGGGGAGGCATGTATCTGTGTAAGGGTTGTCAGGGGACAAGTGGGAGAATCAATGGTGGGACCCCCAAAGTTGCAAAGCTTGAGTTGCATAATTTGGCATTTTTTAACAAAACCTACCGGCAAGTCAACGGCCAAACCTTCTGGTAGGTTTTACTTCAGTAGGCAAAAACTACCGGTAGATTTTGGTTTCCTTCTACCGGTAGGTCGTAAATAAGTTGCTAGCTTAGGACCAATTTTCGTAAATTTATCATAAATTTTGATCCAAAAGTTGGATTTAGCTCAACTTTTGACACATGATAGAGGACATCAAGATCTATAATTTTTATGTTTTTAACTTTTTCATATGCAAAGTGGATCATGGTCAAAAATAGGGAAAACAAAGGTACCAATTCCGAATGGTGCAGGTGTTGGTACCAAAAATCAAGTAGGCTTAGATACCGGTGTCTATGATACCAAATACCACTACCTACTTGATTTTTTTCACTTTAGATGCAGCTAATTATACCAAAAATCGTGTAATGTGTCCATCTCTTCACCACTCATTCACACTTAGTTGAAGGGTTCCAAAATCCATCATTTACGCTATAATTACCTGCAACATCAAAATTTTCACATTATTCAAAAATTCAACTAACTCTAAGTAATTAAATGCAAATTTTGAGTTAAAATGCATGTAATGAGGTCATTAAATATGCAATATTACGTGCTCATCAGTACCCCTAGTATCAAAAATTTTATTATGGAATAACATTTCGTGTGTGATAAATATGTAGTTGTGGATTGTTGTACACAAAACTAATATACATAAGCTATAGTTAGTATATAAGATAGTTATGTAAACCTAACTTAAGAATACTAAAAATAAAATTTACCAAACCACAAGTATTTAAGGGTGGATAATGAGATCTATCCGTTTGTTTTCAATTGATTACAATGTTATATGAGGACTTGTTGTATGCAATATTAATTTGTATATGATGTAAATATTAATCTTAGCAAAATATGACTTTGGATGAGAAAAAGGAAGATTGAAATCAAATTGTAAAATCTAGAAAAATTTGAATTTTTGTGAAAAATGACGAAATGGTAACTAGCCGCTACGGTATGAGTTGAAAACCCAAAGTTTTCTAGAAGTTGGATGACAAAACGGACCTCAGTGTTCGATTTATCTCGCGAAATCTAGTTGTCCAGTCAATTTTTGTTGAATTTTGAGACAATAGGATTTTTCAGGTTTTAGGAGGTGATTAGGTGTCACGTGACCAAAATAAATGCGATCAATAATTAATTACGAAAAATGAGAAATCATTTAAAGTTAGTTCAAATAAAATATATTGAACTTAAAACGGAATGACATTTAATTGATTCAGAATAAAATTAGATTAGAAAAAGACGGGACGTGTGGCGCGTTATGGACCAAGTATCCAAGGGGTATAAATAGGGGAGAAAAAGTAGATTTTCTCCCCACTACCTAGTAGATTTTTGGATAGAGAGAGAGAAATTCAAGGGTTCGTTCATCTTCATCTTACAATCTAGGGTGATTCATTTGTTGAAATCCTTTCGACCAAGAATGAAAGTGGATCTACGTGACGAGAGCTATCTCTACATACCAAAGATAGCGGATTTTGATGAAGTTTGAAGAATCGGATTTTTAGAAATCAAATTCTAAAGGCGCATTGAGTGAAGTAACCGCGAGTTTTCTCTATCCTATGAAAGGAAGGTCAGGCCTGGGTTTCTACCATTCGTATTATGCCTTGAGAGGTAGTATTTTTCTCCTAGCGAGGTTTATTTTCAACCTAGGGTTGCGTGAAGAATGAGTAGTTTGATTAGAGATGAATTCTCTTGTTTGATGTACTTATAGTGAAACTAGAGTATGGGAAAGGGGTATAGAAATATTCTAAACCAATCTTGCATCAATTGGGTTTGTAGAATTTGCTTGTTTGGTAAATTCATGAAAAATGTGATCAATTGTTCATAATTTTGTGCCTTTTGGGTGTTTGATAAAATGCCTAAGTTGATTTGGTATGGTTGCTTCATTGAAGATGTTATAACATGCTTGGTGAGAATATGGATTATAATTATATACTTATGATATTATTGACCATTGAGAATGTTGTTTGAGATGGAATGTTGTTCATATAGTGTTCATGACATATTGAACATGATTTTGTTATTGCAATTAAAATCTACGAAATGCAATTGTTCATTGTTCATTACACTTGCATACACACGGGGGCATCATATTTGTGGCAATTAGCATATGTGTGTGTGTGCATGGTTTGATCAAACACCATTCTTGGTGGTTGATGCGTAGGCCCGAGAAAGTTGGACCAAGGTTTGACTAAGTTGCATGGGTTTGCATTGAAAATAGGGTCAAGATTAGCAAGAAGAGCTAGATTGTCCCTCTGGGGCAAGACTGGTGATTTGGATATGCACTTCGTTGGTATTGAGTCCATAAAGTGTGTTAGCGTACGCAAAGCCATTGGTGAAATTCCATAAATGTCATGTCAGTTGGGTGCCCGTTGGTAGAAGTCCATAAATACCCACCCTAAGGAAGACCCAAAATTTATAAATGGTCATTAGATGTGTAACATCAATGGTGGGGGCTTGGAATGTCAAGATTCATACACATGGCATTACATGTGCTATGGGAGCCGGTGAAGGCTTGGGTTGCATTACATGTGTGAGTCTCACCTCATAACATGACATGACATTATGACATTTGTTCTTGAAGTTGTATGTTCTTGGATGCATGCTTGTTTGATTGTTAAATTGCATGTGAACATTTCATATGCATCTAGGTTGGGGAGTAGCCTCTTTAGGAGATACCATATTGAGCGTGGTTCACCTTATATAGGGACAACATTTCAAGTGCGGAACAAGCACCAGTGGATGGCTTTCAATTGGGCCCTCGTTGATGAAGAAAGCTGAATTATGGCTTTAGATTACATTTTGTAAAACAATCGTGTAATTGGTTTTGGATATGTAACGTTGTATAAAGGATTGTAAAATGAACTTCTATGAACTACATTTGTGTAAAATTTGATGTTATATGAGTTTGGGTGAATGTTGTATGAGACTGGACGAGTTAAAATTGAACAAAGATTGATTTAGGAGAAAAATGGGCTCATCAATCGGTAGCTCCTTCAAAAATTTGCACTAATTCCTTGTTGACAGAGGGCTTAGCTACCGATAGCACGTACACGAGCTACCGGTTGCTCCTACAAATTTTTTTCAAATTTAAAATAACTTCGCCATGCCTTCAGGCCTTGAGTCCTTTTGTTCAAATGATGTAAATGGAGTAATATTAAGGACAAATTGATGTATATTGGACCTTGGAGTAGTCAAGTGATTGAAATGTATACAGGTTATGCGTTTGGGAGTGCCCGTTAGAAGGGAGACTCTACCCAAACTATGTGTTATTTATGACTCTAGTGAAGGGATGTTATGATGAGGTGTCGAGTTATGTAACATCCCCAAGCCGCCTCTTAAAAAGAGGTAGCCGGGGTGGCCCAATATAGCCCAGTCACTCCCCCCCTTCGTAACCGATGTGGGATACCAGGACTGCGCATCCTTAACAGGAACCTCACAATCCACCCCCCTTCGAGGCTGCACGTCCCCGTGCACCACAGGCATCCTTACAAGGAACCTCCTGCCCACACGCAGGCCCGCACAGGGTCCCACCCGGGTCCAGCCGGGGGTCGGCTCTGATACCATTTGTAACATCCCCAAGCCGCCTCTTAAAAGAGGTAGCCGGGGTGGCCCAATATAGCCCAGTCACTCCCCCCCTTCGTAACCGATGTGGGATACCAGGACTGCGCATCCTTAACAGGAACCTCACAATCCACCCCCCTTCGAGGCTGCACGTCCCCGTGCACCACGGGNGATGCGCAGTCCTGGTATCCCACATCGGTTACGAAGGGGGGGAGTGACTGGGCTATATTGGGCCACCCCGGCTACCTCTTTTAAGAGGCGGCTTGGGGATGTTATAAATGGTATCAGAGCCGACCCCCGGCTGGACCCGGGTGGGACCCTGTGCGGGCCTGCGTGTGGGCAGGAGGTTCCTTGTAAGGATGCCTGTGGTGCACGGGGACGTGCAGCCCCGAAGGGGGGTGGATTGTGAGGTTCCTGTTAAGGATGCGCAGTCCTGGTATCCCACATCGGTTACGAAGGGGGGGAGTGACTGGGCTATATTGGGCCACCCCGGCTACCTCTTTTAAGAGGCGGCTTGGGGATGTTACAAGTTATGCGGCATTCACGGGTACTTTTGAGGGTTGATGGATGATCAACGGGTTGACAAAGGACCTTCAGTTTTAGGGGTGTCACACACATCAAAGTGTAAAAATGTAGGTATGATTCTGAGGCAGGTTACTAGAAATAAATATGTAATTGTGAACACGGGAAATGATAACATCATCCAACTATGTTTTTGAGAGGGAATAATTCAAATGCTTTACTTGAATCTCTCTCTTGATAATGATAGAATAATGTTTTGCGAACAAATTATGAGAACATGTAGTAAGGGATGGACTGATGGATATAATCTTGGTTTGTAAAGGGTTTATACGATTCTCTAAAATTGAGTATGTGTGTGTGTATGTGTTAAACTTGGTCTTGTTGGAAATGTTAAGAAAGGTAAAAATTTATAGTTGGATGGATTGGTGATGGTTTGATGTGGAAATTTTTATTTTTATTTTTTTGTTATTTACAACATAATGCTGGTGTTCATGTGATTGGTAATCGATTATATATTAGATATTACTGGTTTGTCTTTATTGAGATCATGTTTGTGTAGTGACTCATTGTATGCGTATAATTTGCAAAGGATAGTATAGTTTAATGGCAAACTACTGTGCCTTTAGTTGTAATGTATGAAGTTGAGGCGGGGTAATATGTTACATTAAATACTTACTTAATGTGTAGATTACTTTGCCGACATTACGTTGTCGTGAGGTTATGTGAAAATTTTGACCAATGAGATAGACAAGATAGTATGAACTTAACTCAACATAACTTATTCATGAAAGTAAACAAGAATAATATTGATTATAATTTCTAGTGTACATGTAAAACCTGGGAAAATTTAAATTTTTAAGAAAAATGGCAAAATGGTAATTATTCTCTACAGTACAGGCTGAAAACTTGAATTTGTTTAGAACTCGAATGATGAAACAGACCTCACCATTGGATTCGCCTTGCGAAATCTAATTACCCAATCAATTTTCGTTAAATTTCAAGATAGTCATATTTTTCATGTTTATCGATGCGATCGAATTTTAAAAGTGTGGGTGCAAAGGTAAGAATTATAATCCATTTTTTTCTTCTAAAATGTAGAAATCCAACTCTAATTTATACATTTTAAGTGTTGCATATATTTAAAGTATGGTATTTGGTATGTGTTTGGACGGTGTATATATATATGTATGATGATTAGCATGAGTTTTGGTTTAATGCATGAATGATTTACCTTAATATTTATGTGGGTTTATAAATTAATTTAAAGTTGTTGTACGAAAAAATAAATGAGTGGAATTGTTGTACGTGAGTTGAATTTTGGATAAGAAAGATTGTAGTTTGGTGGGTAATTAGTAAATCTTGTGAGTTGTTCTTGAACTTTCATAAATGCACGGATATAATTTAATTGCAAGAAAGCGTGTAATTTTATGATTTTATAGAAAAATCAAGTATACTTTTGTATTTGCAATTATATGGGAAAGGTTTAATTTTGTGTAATTGGTTAAAATAAATATTATTTTAGCGGATTCGAGAAGACTAGCTCAATCGAGTCAAGTAGATAATTTTACTCGATGTGAATGAATTATTTAAGTTTACTTGAATTGATTCTTAAACTACTAGCTTAATCGATTCGAGTAGATAATTTTACTTGATGTGAATGGATTATTTAATTCGACTCGAATTGATAATTGAACTCAATTTGAATAAACTATTTCAAACTTGAGCATTATTATGTATTAATGCCCGAGTGGAATTGCGACTATTGGGTGTGCCAGGCCTGGAGACGAACACCTTAAAGTATGCCGCACTCAAAGCTTTGATGGAGTGGTCATCTACGAGGTAGAATTCCATGCAAGGTAGCTACACTACCCTACATCTTTTATTTGGTAAATATTTAAATTTGATTCAAATGTTTATGAGATGGTTTCTGTTAAAGATTTAACAACTTTGTGATGTGATAATGTTGCGTAATGGAAATTGACTAAACGATGAAGTAATTCTCTATGGCTTAGGTTGATTGTGTTATGGAATATGTGCATACGACACGAGTTGACTTTCTAGGTGGTTAACATACTTGTGAACGTTATTCATCCTTACTACGAGATTGACATTATGAAAATTAATTGTTGGATACAAGTTGTCTCTATAACAGGAACTAAGTGTTCAATTTCGAGTTGTCTATGTAATAGAAGCTAAGTGTTCGATTTCTAGTGGTCTTCGTGAAAGGAACTAAGTGTTTGATTTCTAATTGTCTACATGAAAGGAACTAAGTGTTTGATTTTGAGTTGTCTTTGTGACAAGAACTAAGTGTTCGATTTTGTGTTTTCTACGTGGCAGGAGGAAATAAAGTGATTGTGAGTCATCTAAATGATGTGAACTAAATGTGTCGTATGTGTCATCTACGTGATGGAAATTAGCGATGTGCTTCAAGTTGTCTATGTGACGGAAGATTAGTTATGTGCTTCAAGTCGTCTAAGTGAAGAGAATTTTTTTTTCTGTGTGGCCAGGGATGTGTGTGTGAAAGGTATTAGTTATGCGGCTTAATTTAATTATATGAAAGTAATGATTTGTGCAGTATATTTTCTCTATGTGGTATATACAAGTTATGTCTATGTGATTTACACGAATAACGTCTATGTGGTGAAGTGTAATTTGAAAGTTGGTAATTGTTGTGTTGTTAAGGTTGTGCCAAAATAAATAAAATGTGTTTTTTTCCTGTTGTGCTTATGTCTAATGATCACATCCTTGCTCTCACTAATGATATTATTGACATTTTAGGAAAAATCATAAAGATGAGAGGACTCTACTACCAAGTTTGGAGGGTTGAATGGGATGTCGTTGTGGGGGGTCTTGTCTATATGTCCTTTAAACTGAAATTAAATTTTTTTTTATATATATGTCATAGTTTTGAGATCAATATCACGGTCTGACAATAAGTAGGGCTCATGATGAGCCATTCCACTAATGGGTTATGGTGATTTTTTACATGCTTGTATTTATGTATAGAAAAGTGGTAGGGATTTATAGTGGTTGTTGAGTTCTCTATATCATTTGAGACAGATAGTGTACCCTAGGTTGGGGTGTTACAGAAAAAATATTTGATTTCCCATAAAGTATCTGCCCCTTATCATCCCCAGACAAGTGGCAAGTTGAATTAACCAATGGGGAGATAAAATATATTTTGAAAAAAATAGTTAACCCAGATCGCAAAGATTTGTCTTTGAGACTGACTAATGCGCTTTGCGCTTACCGAACTGCATACAAAACTATTTTGGGAATATGTACTTATCGATTGGTTTATAGTAAACCTTGTCACTTGCCTATGGAATTGGTACATTGAACATACGGATCAATTAAAATGATGAATGTTGATATTGACAAAGTAAGTGTATATCGCAAACTTCAGATTAATGAATTGGAAGAACTAAGAAATGAAGCATATAAAAATGCAAAGTTTACCGAGTCTAGAATGAAAAATTTTCATGATAAAAATATTGTGCGAAAGTCCTTTGTTCCTTCTCAAAAAGTTATGTTATATAAATCAAGGTTCCACCTATTTCCTAGAAAGTTAAGATCAAGATGGACGGACCCATACATTGTTAAACAAGTTTTTGAACATGGGACAATTGAAAATTGAAAATCCATTAATTGTAAATGTTTTCAAGGTAAATGGACAAAGGCTTAAGCCATATCAGGATGAATTTGTTCAAAATGTGGATTTCATTCAATTAATTGAACCCGAATATGTGTCTTGAGAAGTATTATGAATGTTTGAATGTAAATAGTAGTACTAACTATTTTGTTGTTTATTTTACATATTAAGGTTTTGCAATATAGATTTGTCACATTTCCAGACCTTATTACCATTGTCTTTAAAATTTACTTATTAATGTTATACAGTGAGGACAATATTAAATTTAGGGTGGGGAGGGAACAATCTATATTCGTCTTTGTGACCAGCAGACATTAAAGAACCGGATAATGAGTCTTTTTTGATTTTTTTTTTAAATTTCTCAAAACAATTTCAAAAATGGATGAAAAAGTTTTTTGTTTTATTTTGGGTACGTTACACATTTTTCCAAAATATATACACTCTTTGATCATAGAAAAAGCAAAACTTGTGAGGAAATTAGAAATTTTTGGTCGTTATGTGGAAAGAGTTCATTTGCCAAATGCCGATGAGCAAGTGATTAGCACAAAACATTGAATATTTTGTGTGCTCTTACATCCCTTTTACACTTGCTTTTGTGGTTAAAATGAGCAGAATAGCATTGTTTGAGCATTTGATGGAGTTTTGATAAGTTTATAGGAAAAGGGGTTCAAATGGTGCCTTTTAGGCCTTTTCATGATGCTTGAGATGATTGGTGATGAGGTGGACGTTTGATGTTTGTTTGAAAGGTGGAGACTCCAGAATTTTTGCAAAACAAGGAAAAACATATTGGTAGGCCCTACCGGTAGATTTTAGCTACTGGACCTGCACCTACCGCAAACTTACTGATAGGTTTTGCTTACTGGAGTAAAACCTACCAGTAGGTTTCCATCGACCTATCGGTAGATTTTGCAGAAACAGCTTAGAATCTGCATCTCAAGCTTTGCAACTTTAAGGGTCCCACCAAGCACTCTCCCACTTGTCCCTGAAATGTCTTACACATAGAACATCCCTTCATACACTCATGCTTGGACTTTTGGAGCTTTGATCATAAATGAGGAGAGAGATAATGGGTGAAGTTGGGTGTGCAGGCTATGCCTGCACTAGCCTGCTCAACCCATCCTTTTCAGCCCTTATTGATGGGGATCACATCACACAGCTAGGCAAGGACCCCATGGACATTTTTTGAAGCTCATACACCAATATACACCATTATGCAATATACATTGTAATAGAGAGAGAGAGAGAGAGTCCAAGGAAGAAGATGAATAGTGCTTGAGAGAGAAGTTAATATTCTTCCATTTTCTTCCATACATTGTCTTGTAATTCCTTGTAAGAACCTTGTAAGCTTCTTTTAATGTCTTTAATGCTATTCACTGCAAGTTCATTTCATGTTTAATCTTTCATTTTAGCTTTCACCATTAATGTTTTCAAGTTCTTCATTTCCAAGCTTTAAGATGGGTATTAAATGCACTTCCCTATAGTCTACGTTTTCTTGCATTAACTTAGCTCCAATCTTCATTTCTTTATAATGGCTTCTCATTACATTGTTTTCTTTACTTTAAGTATGAGTAGCTAAGCTTTTTATTTGGCTAATTCAAGGGAGACCTCCTCTTGGGTTTCTCATTTCAACTCATTTTTCTTTCCTCCTCTCGGTGTACGATGGTTCGGTTTGACTGGGTTGGTGTGGTGTGGTTGTGAGTCTTTGATATCCCGTAGACTTGTCACAGTTTATGCTTAGATCCTCACTTCCATCTTGTCCCTAGCTTCCCATAAATCAATCGAACATCTACACACCATTGGAGGAAGGTTTCAAGTTGACTTGGCATTCCCATTGGAGTGAACCCTTCGGATTAGCCAACACTTGTTTCCTATTTCATTTTCATCAAGATACAATCACAACGCAAACTTCAACAACAAAATATTTTTACACTTTACCCATTTTATCAAAATTCACCTTCAACATAATTCACCTCATTCCCTGAGAAGACGACCTTGGAATACTTTTCCAAGTAAACACAACACTCAAAAGATTCCTTGCGCTTGGGGAGCACTTTCGTTCGCACACACACACATTTTACACTTCATTCACCCACTATTCTGTTTCCCTTTCTTTTGACATCATTCCAAGGCAGAGTGACACTCCCCTCCACACATACACTATATACATTACGGGGTGATGCTAGGAGATTAGGGAACAACAACAGAACCAACCAAGCAGCAAGTCGACTCAATGGTTGTATAAAGTGTGGTCGATTAATGCATATGAGAGAATTTCATTAGTGTGTCAAACCAATTTCAGGTCGAGCATTTGATCATCTTGACTGAATTAAGTATAAGCAGAGTTGTGACGCCCCTAAATCCAGGGGTTCCGTTGACCACCGTCAACTTGCGGAAATATCCATGAGTGCCGCATAATCCGACATCACGTAATAGTATCCCTTTACCTAGGATTTTAACTCATATGTGTAACCCGTGTTCTTTCAATAATTTAATCCAACCAAGGTTCAATATACCCCAATACATCTCATTTAATGTCCATTTGTATCTTTGGAACCAAGGAACCAAAGTCCAAGGACATAGCACTTTAGTTTTAAAATTTGGAAATTTTGGAAAAGCGTACCGGTACGATTTGCCCTCTGGACAGACAGTACCGATACGCCGTACTGGTACGCTCTGTCTTCTGGACCATAGGGTACCAGTACTACTGTCCAGTTTTGTCCATTTCACCTATTTTTCATGTCCAATCCATTCCCAAACATTTCCAAATCCATCCCAAACATGTATAAAGATATGTTTTACATTATACATGATTCATACAAGTCTATTACAACTCATTCCATACAATTTACATGCCAAAATGGAATTAAACCAAAAGTTTTACACAAAACTCAGTTCAAGAGCCACAACCCGGCTCTTCTTCACCTTAGAGGCCCCGTATGTGTGTCATCCACAGGAATATGCCCCGTACATGAAATGTTTCCCATATAGGGTGAGGCAACGCCTTGTAGAATATTTCCTACAAGGGCTACTTCCCACCTAAGTGCATATGAATTTATACATGCAACAACACTCAACCAATATCCATTCCAATGCAAGAATATTCAATTCATGTTGGAATCTATCATGTCATGCCATGAAATGAGATGAGATGAGACTCACGCACATCAACCTAAGCCTTCACCAACTCTCACCACACTATGCAATGCAAGTGTACAACATTTATCATTGATGAAATACATCCAACGATACTTTTTAAAACACCCACCATATATTCATAAAACCACTTCATTCATGGATATTTCCCATCAAATGAAATCATTATATAATAAAACCATGTGTCTTTGTTTGGGTAGCGGACTTTTGGTGTCGCACCACCGGCTCCACAAATCGATACAACTTTTTTGGACTTGCACCGTAGGAAGTGTATAAACCAGTAGTCGGGCCTTGCACCCGAGGACGTGTCTAGCCCTTCTTGTTATACCCGACACAAGTTTTTCATGCCATGCAACCGTGTGACTCTGTCAGACCTTGGTCCAACAGTACCGAGCCCACTTATCACCCACCTACTTGGTGTTTGATATCAACCATGCACTCACACCCATGAAATGCAATGTGATCCCGTGCACATGCAATGTAATGAATGTCGTGAGCCAAATTAAACACATATCATATCCCATATGTAATGGATGTCATATGGATAAATTAAACCACACATCTCAACATGTGTCATGACAATTTATATTATAGGGCATATAAATTTCATAAATCAATACAATGTCAATATCTCAGTGAGCACATATTAACATTTCTTTTCAACACATTTTCTAAGCATGTTATACATCACTATGTCATAACAATTTAATCCACATATAGGCATTTTGGCAAACACCTTCAAGGCAACAATTCATGTTATCACACAAGGATTTCCACCTCATTCACAAAGTATATTATAACACATATAGCATGCTCATATAACCACCTTTCCCATGGAATTACCTACCAAGTAATTTCCATTTCACAATTTCAAGCTAGGAAAATCTATTCCAACCCATTTACATACTCTTTTTTCATACCCATTTCACCCATGTCATAATGCATAAAAGAGTGAAATATATATTCCATTTAACCCACACATTTTATATAACACTATAAGTGGGAAATGAACCAAAGTAGGAGAACCCGTACCTCCTAAAGCGTATAAGAAAGAGTAGAAGCCTCAAGACACTCTTCTAGCCCCCAAAACCTTGATTTTCCCAAAATCCTCCTCTCGGATCTTCGGTGAAACTCTTTGTTCTTGGTACTTACGCGTAGCCCTCGTTGTGTAGACCAATTTTAACTCTCGGTCCGACGGATTCTGACCGATGGAACTCCGGGAATCGAAGGAGAAAGGTAGAAGTTTTTGGTTTTACTCTCTTTTCTCTCTTCTCCTCTTCACATGCCTGAACTCAGCTGACTAAGGGTTGAGAAATATCTGATTTTTCAGATATTTGGCCCTATTTATACTTTTAATTGCGCCGTCCACGTTGTCCCGCTCGTTTATCACTTTCAGGTCCGTTTTTAACCTGAAACGACTTAATTAAATCCCGATTTTAGTTCAAATAAATTTTATTTGAACTTGTATTCAATTATAAGGAAATTTTATAATTTTCATTTTTGGGGACGTTTAAAAGTTCATTCGTTACCCAATTGTCACGAAAAACGTGCAAAATCTAACTATCTCAGAATTTGACGAAATTTGACTTGATAACTCAATTTCGTGATACAAATCTAATGGTAAAGTCTGTTGCTTCATCCAAGCTGTATAGAAATATACATTTTAATCCCGCGTAATAGTAACAAATTATTATTTTACCCTTTGTCGGAAAAAGTTCAAATTTTCCCAGGTTTCACAAGAGTAAGGATAATCTTGAGATGTCATCTTATTTTAGTGAAATGGTCTCAGGATATGTGCGATGTGAAATTAATTAGTTCACTGATGCTCTCAATTTAGAAGATTCTGATTAAATTAATTATTATCAAAGATGTATAATTTTAGGATTTGTATGAATAAGCATGGATTAATATAGGTAGATTTAATGTATGAATTTAAGTTTGAGATTATTAGTTATATTTGAATTTTGAAATAATTCTATGTAACTACTGGTCTGAAACAAAAGCTAGAAAGCATTAGTAGACCAAGGGCCAATAGTTGAGGAGCCAGAAGAAATTCTGGAGAAACACTACCGTCCAAATGGTGGTGGTGGCATCCAGATGGTGCTGCCCAATATAAAAAAAGACTATTCATGAACACTCAGTCTAGCAACTCTCTCGCAGTAGAAATTTGAAAAAACCAACAATCTTCTCTCCCTTCTTTCTTCAGATCTGCTCCACCTAATAGTTTTTCTCAGTTTTACTCCAATCAAACACTTAACCATCACATTTCACAGGTTTTTTCCAATTGAAACCTTGTGAAATCTCCTACTAATCAAGAACGCATAGATACAAGAAGAAAGTCAAGAGCCTCATCTAGTCGATCAATGCAAGAAACCTCTTCACCACCTGTAGCTATGCCACAAGAGGAGAAACAACCCAAGGTCAGAATTCGTTAGACAATGTTATGTTTGAGAATATCAATAAGCAAGTTTGGTATGATACTCACTTTTATTCTAAGACTATTATTGCTGAAAGACCTGTGATATGTGAAGATTTTGAACACATTGGGGTTAGGCAAAATCTAACAGCACGGGGTTGGTTACATTAAGTGAAACTTGTAGGTCTTTCTTATGAATGTTTAGTTCAGGAATTTTACAGTAATGCACAAGAAACTAGGTCAAGCGAATTGTGTGCATATGTTAAAGGAGTTGTATTTCTGGTTACACCCGCTACAATTGCAAATTATTTACACCTTATTCCAAGGCATAAACATCCCCAATATCCCTTTACTATATTGTCTAATATGTCTACTATTGAGATTGGGTTGATTGGGAGTCCGGATTACATTTGGGGTAGGCCAACTAAGTATATTAAGCAAGGAGACTTGACTAACAAATATAAAATCTTGAATTTGATAATTGTAAACAATTTGCTGCCTTAGTCTCAAAAAAATCAAATCTACACTAAGAGAGCTTATTTTTTGCATTCTTTTGGAATGGGATACACTATTGACCTACTAACGTTAATAATGGATCAAATGATATTGACTGTCAGGACTAAGAAATCCTCACTACCATTTGCTGTTTTAGTTTCTGAGTAATTGATGAACACTTAATATTGCATATTTAAAGGCCTTATTACATACATTTTAACTCAACTTTAAATTTAATTACATAGAGTTAGTCGAATTTATGAATAATGTGAAACTTTTGATGTTATAGGTAATCATAGGGCAAATGATGGCTTTCGAAACCCTACAACTAAGTGTGGATGAGTGGTGAAGAGATGGACATATTAAATGAGGATTAGGAGGATTCAAAGTGAAAGAAATCAATGAGGTAGTGGTAGTTGGTACCATAGTTACCAGTAGCTAAGCCTCTTGGAATTTTTGTAACAGCACTAGCACCAATTTGTAGTAGTACCCTAGTGAGTTTCATTTTTTTACCATAATCCATTACGAATATGAAAAACATGAAAGTTGTAGATATGGATGTTGGGTTTTTACATTTCCTTCACCATTTTCATTGTAGAAAGCTTTATTTTAGTTGTAATCTTTCCCTCTTTCCCTGTATCACTCTAAACTATTTTCTTTAAGTTGTAATTAAGCTTAGTTTAGTGTTCTAGCATTTCCATTTCTCCATTTGGGTATTTTGTCTTCAATCTTTATATTTTGGGTATGAATGATTTTGTTCTTGTAATTTAAACCTTTTATTGCATGAATACAAGTTTCATACTTCATTTACTATCATGTCGCTATACTTTATATTGGTTCTTGCCTTTACTATGAGTAGCTAGACTTTTAGTTGGCTAATCCAAGGGAAATTTCCTCTTGGGTATGTGAAATTGACTCTCTTTCATTATTCCTCATAGTGTAAAGTGTTTGATTTGACTAGGTTGAGTGCAAACATGGTTGTGGGCTCTTGATACACCGTAGACTTGTCACAGGGTTTGCTTGTGCCTAACATATCCACATTAGTCCCTCACTTCCTACGAATCAATCAAATACTGAGATATCATCAGATGAATGAATTGAGTCGATTTTGCATTCCCATTGGAATGACCTCTATGGATTAGCCAACCTTGCTTTCTTGCATATTTCTCAAAACAAAACTCACCAAAACACAAATTACAAGATTTTCCAATTTTCATTTCTTTCACAAATCACCTTCCAAAGCATTTGACCTTTACTTCCCTAAGGAGATGACCTTGGAATACTCATTCCAAGTAAAACATGACATTGCAAATCTCTCTATGCTTGGGGAACATTTTACATGCACACACGATTTTTCCCATTTCTTGCATTTGAACATGAGGGAGAGTGACACTCACCAACTCGTATAAGCCATATACACACAATCCGAGTTTGTGTTTGGAGACTAGGAAAAACCAATCAAGCATTTATGCAGAACGAACAAAGTCCTAATTGATCCAACATGGCTGATATTGGAGCATTTGATGTCTTTAGATAAAACCTCACAGAAGAAGAGCCACAAGAAGCACCTCTAGAACCACAAGAAAATCCATATCCAGAAGGAGCATATTTTTAGCCACTAGAGGAGCCCTAACAATAGGAAGAACCACAACCCTACATTCCACTGGATGATCGGACTGATAGAAAAAAATTTCTAGGTCTGGAGACCAAAATGACCTTGTTTGATCAAAAGATGACCAAGTATTAGGAGAACCATGTCATCACCAACCATGTGACTCCCCATAAATCGAGGCTCATTTGTCAACCCATTGATCAACTTGCGAAAATATCCGTGAATGCCACATAACCCAACACCACGTCATAACATCCCCTTCACCAGAATCACAACCAACACCGAGTTCGGGCAGAGTCTCCCTTGTACCAGGCACTCCCAAACACATAACCTATGTACAATTCAATCACTTGATCATTCTAAGGTCTAATATACATCAATTTACCTCCTTTGAGCAAAAAGACTCAAGGCTTGGAGGCTTGACAAAAGTATTTTAATTTTGAGAAAATTTAAGGCGACCTTACTGGTAGATAATCGACGTTCTACCGGTAGAAGTGCCCACTGGAATTCTTCTATTGGTAGTTACTCGACGTTCAACTGGTAGAAGTGCCTACTGGAATTCTTCTACCGATAGATAATCAATGTTCTACCGATAGAAGTGCCTAGTTTGCCCCCGATTCAATCCTTTTCCAATTCCAATTCATAAAACATCCACCCAAACTCATATAACTTACAATTTTACAAAAAACATAGCCTTTACGAGTTCGTTTTACAATATTCCATGTCCAAAACTAAATTACATATTTGTTTTACAAAAATGTAATTTAAAGCCACATCTCAAATTTTTTTCATCAATGAGAGCCCAAGTGAGAGGCATCCACTAGCGCTTGTCTTGCACCTAAAATGTTGTCCCTATAAAGGGTGAGTACGCTCAATAGGTTATCTCCTAAAGAGGTTACTACCCAACCTAGATGCATATAAAATGCTCACATGCAATTCCACAATTAACAAACAATCCATTTAAGAATATGTAATTTATAATGGAATTCTCTATGTCATGCCATGTTATGAGATGAGACTCACACATGCAACGCAACCTGAGCCTTCACAGGCTCCAATAACACATGCAATGTCATGCATATGAATCCAAGTAGTCCAAGTCTCTAACATTGATGTTACACATTCAATGATTGCTTGACCTGCGATTCCCTAATTTCCAAACACGAACACAATTATGTGTATATGGCTTATATGAGTAGGTGAGTGTCGCTCTCCCTTGGGTTTTATGCAAGAAATAGGAAAAATTGTGCATGCAAAAGTGCTCCCCAAGTGTAGAGAGACTTGCAATGTCAAGTTTTACTTGGAATGAGTATTCCAAGGTTGTCTCCTCAAGGAAGGAAGGTCAAATTGTGGTGAAGGTGATTTTGCAAGAATTGAAAAGTGTAAAATCCTATGAGTTTGTGTTTTGGTGAGTGGAGATTTTCATAAAAATGCAAGAAAACAAGGTTGGCTAATCCAAAGAGGTCATTCCAATGGGAATGTCAAATCAACTCAATTCATTTAACCAATGATGCCTAGGTGTTTCATTGATTTGTAAGAAGTGAGGGACTAATGTGGAGGTGTAGGCTCAAGCATTCCCCATGACAAGTCTGCAGTGTATCAAGAGCTCACAACCATGTCCGCACTCAACCTAATCAAACCAAATACTTTACACTACGAGGAAGAATACAGGAGAGTTGATTTAGCATACCCAAGAAGAAATTCCCCTTGGATTAGCCAACTAAATGCTTAGCTGCTCATAATGAAAACAAACACATACATAGTGTAAAGAGACATGGTGATGAAATAAAGATTAAAACTTGTATTAATGAAAAAAGAAGTTAAACTACGAAGGCAAGTTCATTTCATGCCCAAATAGAAGGCTTGGAAAGTAAGAACCCAAATGTAAACATAGAAAATACAAGAACATGTAGCTAGACCTGAATACACTTGAAGTCAAGGACATCATAAAACCTACAGGTAGAACATCATAAAACCTACCGGTAGGTTTTGGCAAGCACAGCGGTAGAAGGAATCCAGTGTCTTAAACCTACCGGTAGGTTTTGATCAACTTCTACCATTAGATTTTCACCTGTTTTGGCTTTTGCTTGATTTCTTGAAATCCCAAGCCATCTGTTAAGCCTCCCCCTTCTTCTCCACTGGCTTTAAGCACTCGATGGGTGATTTAAAACACGTCCTTATCCACTCTTTACCTACAATCACACAAAACTCCATTAATTGTTAGATTAAATGCAATTTCCACCATTTTCTCCACAAAAGCAAGTATAAAATGGGTGTAAAGAGATACATGATGTGCAATATTCTATCCTCATCAATGACCATTATAATTCCCAGGTCTTTCTTGAGGTGAGTATTTATGGACTTCCTCCAACGGGTACCCAACCGACACGACATTTATGGACTTCCACTAACGGTTCCGCATGCGCTGACACACTTCATGGACTCAATACCATCGTAGTGCGTATCCAAATCACCGAGTCTTGCACATGAGGGATAGTCTAAATCTTTGTGCTAACCCCAACCCTATTCTCAATGTAGCCCGTTCGACTCAGTCCAACCTTGATCCAACTTTTTCGAGCCCACGCATCATCCACTAAGAGTGGTGTTTGATTAAAACCATTCACACACACCAACACTCATGTCACATGCCCACGAATGTGATGCTCTCCATGCATATGCAAATGTAACATACAATTGCAAATCTCAAGTCAGGTTGAATATGTCCTAAGCACATTATGAACAATATTTCATTTCAACCAACATTCTGAATTGTCAATTATATCATAAGCATATAATTACAATTTAAAACATCATCAAAACTTGTTATATCAATTTCACTCAAATAACATGCTCATATCATTCAAGGAATTTTATCAAACACCCGCAAGGCACCAAATCATGTAAACATATAATATGCCCAATTCATCACATTTCTCATGAAAATTATCAAATAAGCAATTTCAACAAATCCAATTCATGCAGGAATTAATTTTAACCATTCTTAAACTCACTTTCTATAGTTAAATCACAATAGGTATGTGTCATACATTAGATTACATCTCTAACACCCTACCCATTTCATATTTCAACCCTGGGTTGGAAATAAACCTAACTAGGAGAAGAGCCCTACCTCTTGAAGCGTAATTTGAGTGGTAGAAAACTCCTAAGAACCCAAATCAAGCTTTAACCCTTGATTTCTAAAAATCCCATCTTTGTGACTTTGGTGAAATCCCTGATTTTTGGTATGTAAGTGTGGCCCTCGTCACGTAAATGAACTTTAGTTCTTGGCCTGAAGGATTCCGACCAAAGGTTGGCCCTAGATTGTAGAGAGTAGATGAAGAACCCTTGATTTTTCTCTTTCCTCTCTCCCTTCTCTCTTTTTCCAAAAATCAGCTGGGTATGGGGTGAAAATCTGAATTTTCTCTCTTATTTATACCCCTTTGATACTGGGCCCTAGTTTCGCCACACATCCTTCTTTCTTTAGTCCGATTTCATCCTGAATTAATTAAATGTCATCCCGATTCAAGTTCAATATAATTTTATTTGAACTAAATTTAAATTAATTTCGACTCTTCACAATTAATTCCTGATCGCATTTATTTTGGTCACGCGACACCTGATCACCTCATAAAACGCAAATAATTCGACTGTCTCAGAATTCTACGAAAATTGAGTAGGCAACTAAATTTTGTGAGATGAATCCAAAGGTGAGGTCTATTTTGTCATCTGAGTTCTAGAAAAAATTTAGTTTTTTAACTCATATTGTAGTGGCTAATTACAGTTTTGCCCCTTTTTTATAAAAATTTAAATTTTTCCCGGGTTTTACAAGCCTAACCATCTAGAGTTCCTACATCTTTTAATCTCTCTTTACTAATATCAAACTTTTTATTTACATTTTCATGGGGGATTTTTATACACTATTTGTACACTATCTTTATATTTTCATAAAAAAACTCATCACTTAGAGCACGTAATAATTTCTTATTCTAAAAACCTTTTGAAATAATATGACTGACTTGATCCGAAATGTGTACACCCAAGTGCAGGTGGTCAAGTTATAGTTATAATCCGATTAAGTCCAGAGTTGAACCACAGAAAACTAAGGTTGGTGTTTTGAAGTAAATTGTGACAGATACCAAAGTGACTAGAACCCTTGAGATATGAAGTTATGATGTTTATAGAATTTTCTGGACAGAATATAAGATTCTCTTAAATGAAAGAGTCACTCTTTAGCTCGAGGATCTGGACATGTCAACCATCCGATTGTTATATTTGTACTTGACAGCACAAATAACCCCTATGTCAATAGCAAGTTAATCAGAGGATAAAGATAAACTGTGAGAACTAAGAGCATGGCTCCGATGTCTTTATAGAGATTTACAAGAATTATCAGTGCCAAGACTCAAATCGTCTACAAACAAGCAAGTAATCTTACAAATCATCTACTAATTAGTATATTATTTTATTCTTAGTTAAAGCACAATGATAATGAAGATTAAAAAGTTGTCATGAAGACCTAGCTTAAGTACTTGCAAAGAACCAATGAATCCTCCTATGTCAAGAGTTAACTTTTCTTAGGAGATACTCATGATTATACAAAGTATTTCAACTTTAGATGCATTCAATCATTCAATAAGCAATCAAAAGATAACTTCCAAACGATTTCTACATGTTCATTACCTCTTACTAAAGAGTGAATGAGAAATTACTCACTCTTCATGGCTTTGGGAAAGCTAGAAAAGTGAGTGATCCTTATCCCTCCAAGTAAAGGAATTACAAGATAAAATGCACTACACAATAAGCCTATCTTCGACGAAGAATGAGTGAAACACTACCCGCCCTTCAAGGCTACAAGAGAGCTAGAAAGGTGAGAGAGTATAACTCCTCTAACTAAAGAAAGAAACTTTTACAATGGAAGCTAATAAAACTAATAATGAAGTAGAAGAAAACTAGTTACTCTTGGAGGGTTTTCCCACATCCAAAAGATGATCTTTAACAAGTTCCAAGTGAAGGTATTTATAGGCAATAAGACCTAAGTGCTTAAAGTCCAAGTGAATGCCACAAAATCTGGATGGAAATCTAATCTTCCTGAGCTTGTCTAGGATTTACGTTTGAACGTTGTTGGTGTTCGAACGTGGAAGCATTTTTTCTTTGATGATCGTTTGAAAACTATTGGAGTTCAAAAGTGGTACTCATGTATCTTTTGTCCTCCACAGCAATTGGTTGCAACAAGCCTCGTATCATCACCCTAGCAATCTCCTAGAGATCCTCAATAATTTCAACATGGCATTCAAACGTGGATTGGTGTTCAAATGTGGATGCTTTGTTCCCTCTTTCTTCCATTCCTTTCTAGAACACGTATGTGTTCCTTAAAAGTTTGATGTTGTTGACTTTAGGCCCTTGTAAAACTTTTCCCCTGAAATGTTATCATTTAAATTCCATCAAAGCATAATTAATCTTACAAAAGCATGGTAAGATGTTAATTTTAAATATGCATCACACCCCCAACTTAAATATTTCTAGTCCCTAGTAATACAAAACGTCTAAATGAAAATATATTTTTAATGCCATTTTCATAGGTCATCCGATTGCATTTAGCATATGCAACAAGCCGTTTGATGAGTGAATTTTATACCTACGAATTGAGTACTTTCGGCTTGATGAAATAGCAAGTTTTACATTATTTTATGTTTCTTTTTATTTATTTTGTGTGTTTTGATGTTATTTGGTAGGTATCATCATTTGGAAGCAAACAAGATCATTTGGAAGGAAACAAGGTCAATTTGGAGCCTAAATGTTGGATTTTTGAAGGCTAAGCAACAAGGGAGCTGAAGGATTAAAAAAGGCCAGCACTGTTCCAGGGCAGAATCAGCACCCCTGTGCTCACATTCTGTCCAAACAGCGCCTTTTCAGTGCCCCCGCCCTTGTGTTGGTCCGTGACGCAAATTTTGACTTGTTTTTCACCCGAAATTGGACTCTAAAGCTACATATATGCTAGGGTTTGTGTGGGGATGGGATATTATGAATTTTGTGGGATGAAACCATCTGGAAAAGCCGAGGAATTGAAAGAAAATTGAAGACAAGAATTGAAGGAATCGACACGAAGAAGATTGGACTTGAAGGCTAGAGAAGGATTGAAGATTGCACCTAAGTTTTCATTCTTTTCTCTTACTTTTATTTCTTGATTTTCTAAGATGTTGTTTAATATGAGAATGATGTTTTTCAATTACTTTATGAACTAATTTATTATTAAGATTGCAACGAAACCTATGTCTAGTTAAATTAATCTACTCTCGTTTCTAGTTCTATTGATCGTACATGAGTTGTTTGTCATATTTTCTGCTTAATATTTGATTGTGTGGCCAACAATTAATTTGATTCCTAGGATGAAATTAGGAGATAAATTCTAGGGATAGATCTGAATATGATGACATGCATTTGGTTAATTCTTCTTAGGATTGAATTGCTGAATTTGTGTATAGGATAGGAATATACCTATATGTTGTGTGTAACTTTTATGACAGTTTCAACTTAATGAATCTATTCCAACTTATTTTGCATAGGAATATAGTAATTTAATTGGGAGAGATAAATTTATCTAACTATCGGAAGAGGTTTGACAAATAACTTTGAGTTCTTAGTTAACAACTTATTTTGATCAATTAACTGGAAAGAGAGTGAAAAGATTTATGCGAAGCATTAGGGGAAGTTGTAATCTTAACTTCTTTTATCCGGTAAATTCAACTTTGGATTATTAAGTTTAGATTTAGTTTTCAATTAGTAATTTCATAGTTTAATTCCAATTGTTTAAATAAAATTGAATTGATATAAAGTTAGTACTTGAAAGTTATTAATAATAATTCTCCGTGGGAATGATACTCTACTTATCACTTTATTACTTGTTGATTGTGTATACTTGCACGTAAATTGTCAATATCAAATTCGGACAACAAGTTTTTGGCATTGTTACTGGAGAATTATTCTAGTAATTATTTTAATATTAATTTCAGTCAATTTGATCTTAGTTTAAACTTATTTACTTTTCTGTTTTAATTGTTTTGGCAAGCACTCTTGAATTTGGTATGCTAACACGATCTAAAGGTCAGGAGCTACTACCGTACGAAGACGAAATCGAGAGAAGGTGTCGAAACTTGCGAAAATAGCATCAAGAAGTAAACAACCAAGAAGCTATGGCTAAAGAAGAACAGAAATTGCTAAGGGATTATGCTATGCCGCTTGTTACAGAAATAAAATCGAGTATTGATCATTTGGTGAGTTTTTTGGAAATTTGCAACACGTTCAAATACAATGGGGTTTCTGAAGATGCGATTAGACTCTGACTTTTTCCTTCACACTTCATGATAAGGCAAAGAGTTGGTTGCATTCATTGCCGCCGGGTTCTATTACCACATGGACAGATTTAGCTCAAAAATTCTTAGCTAAATTCTTTCCACCAGCTAAAACTGCAAGGATAAGGAACAACATCACATCATTCACACAACATGATTCTGAGACTCTTTATGAAGCTTGGGAGCGATTCAAAGACTTACTACAAAAATGTCCTCACCATGGCATTCCTAAGTGGTTACAAGTTCAGACATTCTACAATGGGTTGTTTAGTGCTACCCAGACTGGTATCGATGCAGTTGTAGGTGGGGCATTAATGGGAAAATATGAGTTATTGGAAACGATGATTGCCAACAATTACCAGTGGCCCTCTGCAAGGATCAATTTGCCAAAGGTAGCGGGAGGTTATGAAGTTGATGCAGTTATTGCATTGGCTGAACAAGTTGCTACATTGACAAAGAAGATTGATGCTCTAGGGGTGCAGCCTATTCAAAGTGTGGCAGTTATTTGTGAATTGTGTGTTGGGAACCATCCAAGTGACCAATGTGCAATTAATCTGGAGTCGGTACAATACATTGGTAACCGTAACAGGCAACAATATAGCAACAATTCCAACCACTATAACCCTAGTTGGAGGAATCATTCGGGCTTTTCATGGAATAATAATCAAGCCCAAACATCTGGTCCAACACAATCATACCCACCAGACTTTCAGAATCAAGCACCACCACAGCAGAAAAAGAAGTCCAATTTGGAGGAGCTGCTTTCCAGGTACATGGCACATANTTCTGGTCCAACACAATCATACCCACCAGGCTTTTAAAATCAAGCTCCACCACAACAGGAAAAGAAGTCGAATTTGGAGGAGCTGTTTTCTAGGTAAATAGCACAGAGTGAGACAAGGATGAATAGTATGGAAGTATCAATCCGAACCCTGGAAAACCAAATGGGTCAACTTGCTACTGCCATTAACAACTGACCTCAAGGCACTCTACCCAGTGATACAGAGATCAATTCTAAGAGGGAAGGTAAGGAGTACTGCAATGCTATTACATTACGAAGCGGAAAAGAGTTACCTAAGGTTGTTGGTGGAACTCCAAAATAATCGCATAGAGATGATACTGAGGGTAAAAAAATAAAAGATAGCAAGAATGTGGAACATGAAAAGAAAGAAGAAGATCGAGTTGCATGTTCTAATGGAGGTATTTTGAGACTTATTGTGTCTCTCGTGCCGTTTCTACAACGTCTACAGAAACAAAAGTGGGATAAGGAGTTCTCTAAATTCATGGAAGTGTTTAAGAAGCTCCAAATAAATATCCCTTTCGCGAGAAGAAGTGGAGAAAATGCCTAACTATGTGAAATTTTTAAAGGCAATTTTGTCAAAGAAGAGAAAACTAGGCGATTTTGAGACAGTGGCACTTACGGAGGAGTGCAGTGCTATTTTTCAAAAGAAGTTACCACAAAAGCTCAAAGATCCGAGTAGCTTTACAATTCCATGCACAATATGCAATCAACTTTTCGGAAAAGCATTGTGTGACTTGGGAGCTAGTATTAACTTGATGTCATTCTCAATCTACCAGCAATTGGTTTTGAAAGAAATGAAGCCTATTAATGTTACATTGCAGCTTGTAGATAGATCACTCACTTATCCAAGGGGCATAGTTGATGATGTTCTAGTTAAAGTGGATAAGTTCATTTTTCTAGCTGATTTCACAGTCTTAGATTGTGAGGAAGATAGAGAAATACTTATTATTCTTGGGCGACCATTCTTAGCAATGGGGAGAACACTTATCGATGTACAAAAAGGTGAGCTAACTATGTGAGTCCAAGATCAAGAGGTTACATGCAATGTATTTTAGGTATGAAATTTTCAAAAGAACCGGAAGAATGTTTTCGGGTTGATTTGGTGGAATATTCAATGAATGGGATATTCGTAGGAAGTGGTATTTCAGATCCTCTTGAGAACGGCAAGCTATATAAAGAGGACGTGTTCCCGCAAGGAGTGGCTAAAGTCAAGGAAGCCAATTCGAAAAGAACTTTCAAGGTGAATGGGTGGAAACTGTAGGAATATTGGGGCGGCGACATTGATCATGAAAAAATCTCAATTACCCTTGTCGACCCAGGATGAAACAGGAAGTAGTTAGGCTGAAGACTATAAAAACAAGCGCTAATTGGGAGGCAACCCAAATTTTAGTTTCTAAGTTTTATTTCATTTTATTTTAATTTAGCTTTTTATAAGAAATAATATAGTTAGTTAGTTAGTGCATTTTAATTGGTATTTCAATTGCTTGCAGGTCCCAAGGATTGAACATAAAGTTGGAGCACACACAAAGCCTTACTAGGAGCCAAGAACATCCCACCTATGTTTCCCAAATACACTCCCTACTCAGCGGACGACGAGAACATTGACGATGATGCGAACTAGCAAAGTCTCAGGGAAGTCCTCTGTCTTAATTTTTTCTACTTTTTACATTGAGGACAATGTTTAGTTTAAGTTTGGGGGTGTTTTCTTGTTTACATTTGCATTATTAGGTATGCATTTAGATAGCATGTTTTGCATGTTAAAAATAAAAAATAAAAAAATGACTTGAGCAATAGATTGATTTAATTGATTATGGACAATGATGAAAGGAATTAATTGCCAATTTAAGGGAAATTGATGAATATGTTGAGTCTGTAGTTTGACACACTACTTGATTTTACACTATTTGTGATCTTTTCATTCATGAGCACATATCCGTCTGATTGGTTAGTTATTATTTAAAGAATTTATCTAGTTAAATGCTTGTGGAGATATATCATTGAAACTTTAGAAAACTTATTTAAGCACATTCAAAGCGAATTGAGGCATTCATATAAGTTTGGGGAAAATATTGGTAATGATGGGTTAGTATATAAAAATAATAATAGTATAAAAAAAATGAGTTTTTGAAAATTATTTTGATTTGATCCTTCATGAGTTAGAAGAAAAAAATAGGAAAACAAAAAAGCAAGAAAAGGGCATGTGGTGAGTAGAGATGGAGCGTAAAACGCATTCACTCATAAACACATGTGGAGAACGAGATGGAGCGTAAAACGCACTCGTTCAAGAAAAGGCGAGATGGAGCGTAAAATGCACTCGCTCAATAAGAGGTGAGATGGAGCATAAAATGCACTCACCAAATGAATGGAAAAGAGAAAGAAAAAAAAAGTGAGAGAAAAAAAAAATCTTTTGACCTTCTAGTTATATGGTTGTTTTAATAAGCGGAGGTTGATGTGAAATGTAAGTTCATAGAGTTGATCTTGAGTATCTCTTATGAAGCATTTGATTACGTAAATATATTTGGATGATGGCTAGCTAGATAGTTCGGATATGTACATGTATTTAAAGGGTCATGACCGGAGGTAAAAGTAATGAGTATGTTGAATTGATAGACTTTGCATTGTTTTGAAGTTCCCCGTGAATTATTATTTGAAGTAACTTTTTGGGGTCATTATTCAAATTCATATTGATCCATTGTTTGAGTAGTTGGTTGATTAATTTTTTTTAGTTGTTGTTTTTAGTATTTTGCTTGAGGACAAGCAAAGATTCCAGTTTGGGGGTATTTGAGGAGTGGGTTTTATACCTACGAATTGAGTACTTTTGGCTTGATGAAATTGCAAGTTTTTAATTATTTTATGTTTCTTTTTATTTATTTTGTGTGGTTTGATTTTATTTGATAGGTATCATCATTTGGAAGGAAACAAGATCATTTGGAAGGCAACAAGGTCAATTTGGAGCCTAAATGTTGGATTTTTGAAGGCTAAGCAACAAAGGAGCTGAAGGATTAAAAAAGGCCAGCGCAGTTGCAGCACAGAATCAGCACCCCTGCGCTCACATTCTGTCCAAGCAGCACCTTTTCTGCACCCCCGCGCTTGTGTTGGTCCGTGACGCGAATTTTTACTTGTTTTTAACCCGAAATTGGACTCTAAAGCTACATATATGCTAGAGTTTGTGTGGGGATGGAATATTATGACTTTTGTGGGCTGAAAACATCTAGAAAAGCCAAGGAATTGGAAGAAAATTGAAGACAAGAATTGAAGGAATCGACACGAAGAAGATTGGACTTGAAGGCTAGAGAAGGATTGAAGATTGCACCTAAGTTTTCATTCTTTTCTCTTACTTTTATTTCTTGATTTTCTAAGATGTTGTTTAATATGAGAATGATGTTTTTCAATTATGTTATGAACTAATTTATTATTAAAATTGCAACGAAACCTATGTCTAGTTAAATTAATCTACTCTTGTTTCTAGTTCTATTGATTGCGCATGAGTTGTTTGTCATATTTTGTGCTTAATATATGATCTTGTGGCCAACAATTAATTTGATTCCTTAGATGAAATTGGGAGATGAATTCTAGGGATAGATCTGAATATGATGACATGCGTTTGGTTAATTCTTCTTAGGATTGAATTGCTGGGTTTGTGTATAGGATAGGAATATACCTATATGCCGTGTGTACCTTTTATGAGAGTTTTAACTTAATGAATCTATTCCAACTTATTTTGCATAGGAATATAGTAATTTAATTGGGAGAGATAATTTTATCTAACTATCGGAAGAGGTTTGATAAATAACTTTAAGTTCTTAGTTAACAACTTGTTTTGATCAATTAACTGGAAAGAGAGTGGAAAGATTTATACGAACCATTAGGGGAAGTTGTAATCTTAACTTCTTTTATCCGGTAAATTCAACTCTTGATTATTAAGTTTAGATTTAGTTTTCAATTAGTAATTTCATAGTTCAATTCCAATTGTTTAAATAAAATTGAATTGATATAAAGTCAGTACTTGAAAGTTATTAGTAATAATTCTTCGTGGGAACGATACTCTACTTATCACTTTATTACTTATTGATTGTGTGTACTTGCACGTAAATTGTCAATATCAAATTCGGACAACACTATTAAACCCCTAGCTTTCCCCTAGTGGATGAGTGTTGTCACACGAGGGTTTCTAGTGAAGCTACCCAAAAACTCCAGTTGACAAATGTGTATATGTAAGATTTCTTGATTGAATGAGTTAGCACCATGATCGTTGAGACACCCATCCCTCAATTTTGAATTGTTTCCCAAACACTTCTCTGTCATAGGTACGTATTCTATGCAAAAATAAACATTTGTTACATTGGTATTTGAAATTCCCTACGTAAGAAGAATAATGAATCTAGTCACAAGAATTATTATATTACAAACATTCTTCTTTACAACCTTCCATTGGTAGCTTTGATTTTACAAACCTTTCTTAGAATGCCCTCAGCAAAAATTTCCTCCGATTATAATGAATTTATCTCAAAGAGACATGTGATCAAAAGAATGTCAATAGCAAATTCACATGCACAAAAATTACGGGAGTGAAATCCAAGGAAAATAGACTATTCAAGTTTGGCATAAATGCCTAAAGTAGCATACCCAAGGGGAATTTTTCCTTGAATTTGCCAACTATAAACTAAGCTACTCATATCTAAATTAGAGACATAAATGAAATGAAGAGACAATGTAAGGGAATGAAGATTGGAGCTTAGTTTAATGCAATAAAACATAAACTATGAAGCAAAATAGGCAATACCCATTTCAAAGCTTGAAAATGAAGAAAGCATGACACAACAATGGTGAAATCCAAAATGTAGCATTAAACTTGCAGTTTACTTGTAATAAATGACATTAAAGACATTAAATGAAGTTTACACAAGTCTTACAATAAAGTACAAGTGAATGGATGGAAGAAAATGCAAAAATATCAACTTCTCTCTCTGGAACTTCCTCTTCTTCCTTGGATCTTCTCTCTATATTGCAATGTGTAGTATATATAATGTTGTATATCCATGCCAAAAATGTCCATGGAGCTCCCTAGGGTCTGTGTGATGGACCTCCCATCCATAGGAGGCTGATTCGATGCAATGGGCAGGCTAGCACAAGCCTAGCCTACACTCCCAGGCTTCACCTCTTCTCTCTCTCCTCATTAATGTCCAAGCCTCCAAAGTCCAAGCTAGTGTTGATGAGGGGATTTCTGTGTGTAAGGAGTGTCAAGGAACAAGTGGGAGACCCCATGGTGGGAACCCCAAAGTTGCAGAGTTTGAGATGCAGAATCTCGCGTGTTTTAGCAAAACCTACCAGTACGTCAATGGAAACCTACCGGTAGGTTTTACTCCAATGAGCAAAAACTATCGGTAGGTTTGCGGTAGGTGCAGGTCCAGTAGTCAAAACCTATCGATAGGTCCTACTGGTAGGCTTTTCCTTGTTTTGCTAAATTATTGGTTCCTTCACCTTTCAAATCATCGTCAAGACTCCACCTCACTTACATTGACCTTAAGCACCATGATAGGGCCTAACATGCACCATTTAAACCCCTTTTCCTGTAAACATACATAAGCTTTGTTAATAGCTCGAACATTGCAATTCCACTCATTTTAACCAAAAAAGCAAGCATAAAAGGGATGCAAATGTACATAGGATATTCAATATTTTGTGCCAATCACACCCCCCAACTTGAGCTTTGCTAGTACCTAGCAAAGTTTATTTTCAAACCAACGAGTATGAAATTACAACAATCCATTTACATAAGTGATTCATCAAACATTCAAAATACAAAAATCAAAATGCAATTAACGAAATGAACTTGGGCAAGATGGAACAACAACTGTGGTACTTCATTAATTACTTTCAAAATTGGAGTACATGGAGTTAGAGTTCAAAAAGATACAAAATAGCCTAAATTTCATAAGACCCTTCTACAAGGCCAATGACTCCACTCCTAGCCATGTACAACCCCACTCAAAAGAAAAAAAAACCATGGTATCCTATTCATCGTCTCCGTCTTCCCCATCATCATCTTTATCACCACCCTCATCACCATCATCACTCCAATCACCATCACTCTCACCCTCCTCCTCATCCTTGTCATGGTCATCTTCATCAATATCCCCCACCTCAACTATAGTGGAAGCTGAGGGGCAGAGGCAGGAGATGGAGGTCCACCGAGAATCGGCTCTCTTGGAAATGTATGCTAAAAAAGTTGAGTCATCATCGTTGAGATCCCATGCATAGTCTCCTCCAAAGCGTCAAGGCACTAATATACTATGCGTTCCAGCACAAAAGTGGATGGTGACTTAATCCGAAATGTGTACACCCAAGTGCAGGTAGTCAAGTTGTAGTAATAATCCGATTAAGTCCGAAGTCGAATCCACAGGGAACTATGATTAGTGTTTTGAAGTACGCAATAATAGAGACCAAGTGACTAGGAATTTTAAGAGTTTGGAGTGGTGAGATTTCTTAAATAGAATAGAAGATTCTTTTCAAAAGTTTTCTAGACAAAATATAAGATAAATTAACAAAGATAACAGCCACTCTTTAGTTTGAAGATCATAAAATGTAATTGATTATCCGGTTTGTTATGTTTGTGCTTTATAACTCAATTAAACAACAAGTTAATTGGAAGATAAAGATGGACTGTGAGAATTAAGCACATGATTCCGATGCCTTTCTAGAAGTTTACAAGAATTGACTGTACCGAGACTTAACCCATCTACAAAAAAGTAAGTGTTTTTACAAGGCATCCAACCATGGCATTAATGGTCCATTCTTTGAATAAAGCGCAATAATGGTGAAGATTGAAAGGTTGTCATGAAGAGCTAGCCAGGGTGTTTGCCTTAAACCAATGGGTCTTTCTATGCAGGAGTCATCCGTATCATAGAAGGAGCCCTTGGTTATACAAAGTACCTCAACTTTGCTAGATGCATTCAATCATCCAATGAGCAAGTGGAATATAACGCATTTAAAGCATAAAGGAGTTGCACAAACATAACTTCAGGATAATCTTTACATATTCATCACCTCTTACTAAAGAGTGAATGAGGAACTACTCACTTTTCATGGCCTTGGCAAAGCTAGAAAAGTGAGTGATACTCATCCCTCTAAGTAGAGAAGCTACTAAGTGAAGCAAACTAAACAAAGGGCTTATCTTCAATGAAGAATAAGTGAATCATGTTCCACCCTTCACAGCTTTGGTAAAGCTCTAGAAAAGTGGAAGATTTTCACTCTTCTAAGAAAGAAGAATGCTCAAGCAATGGAAGTGAAATACATGAACAATAAAAGTAGAAGAAAGCTAGTTGCTTTTGGAGGGTTTCCACCACAACCAAAAGATGAGCTATCTCTCTTGATACTTGTAAATAAAAGCAAGTACAACTAGAAGGGGAGTCTAAGCCTCCATAATGGTTGTCACAACATAAATGTAAAGACTTAACATAAATAAATAAGAGACTTCAACTACAAGGGGAGTCTAAGCCTCCATCATGGTTGATACAAATGCAAAATGAAAACATAAACAAGAGATGTATAAAAACTAGTTTTCTACTCTACTTTACTAGAGAAAGATTTTGCACCCCTTTTCTCTATAAGAAGAAGAATGCCCCCTTCGAGCTCCCAACATGGGACTATTTATAGGCAAGGAAGGGAGGAAGAAATAAGAAGATAAGAGAGGATGAGTGAATATTGGTTGCCGCCCATGAAAACCAACTACTCTGCAAGCTGTCAGTGGAGGACGTTCGAACGTGAATCGACGTTCGAACGTTGTCTTTTGTTTTACTTTAGGGGCGTTCGAACATTGTGTGACGTTCGAACGTTTCTACTGGTCTTGCTTTTTAAATGTTTGAACACGAGATGGGGCTTGACCTTTTCTACTCATGTGGTCTTCTGTGAAGTTCATTTCCACACTCTATGCAGAAGTCTGTTCTTCAAATGATTCCAAGGGATGTTCAAACGTTGAATGGCGTTCGAACATGGTACTCAAGTGCACTTTCTTCCTTGTCTGCTGCAACACGCCATATTTCATCAGTCTGGCCTTCAATCAACTCAAGTAGACGTTTGAACGTTAGTTGGCGTTCGAACGTGGTACTCAAGTACCTCAGGGTCCTGGTGCTTGACTGCAACACACTATTTCTCAGTAGGCTGGTCTTGTCATTGTTCCAATGGACATTCAAACGTGAGTTGGCATTTGAACATTCTTTCTTTGTTCCAAGCCTTTCCAATTTCATTCCCTAATTTGTTGGTGCCACATTCAAGTGTGACTTTTGTTGTCCTTGAGCCCTTGTTCACTTCAGAACATGAAATATCCTTACTTGAACTCCATCAAAGTATAATTAGTCCTAAAAAGGCATAATAATATGCTATATTTAAGTACTAATCAGATGGTTTAGACACAGATGGACCAGCAGAGGAAGGTCACGCAGCTGATGACTCCAGCCTTAGAACCCTAGCCCGCTCACTTTGGCTAATCCCGTCCTTGAACCCTAGCCCGCTCACCTCGGCTAATCACCGTCCTCTTACTACAACTCACCTTCCCAATAGCTCCAATCTCAGGGGGAGTGATCTTGTCAAAGGTATAACCCTTCACCTTGAAGTGATCGCATATCCGGGTGACCAAGTTTCCAAATGGGAGGTTTGCCTTTGACTTTCTAGCCTTGGCGAATTCCCTCATCACGTCACATATAAAGAGTGAAAAAATCTATAGCCTTCCCTAACTTCACCACATCCAAGAGGACAAGTTTTTCAATGTTTGGAGTCTTCTCGACGCCCCTTGGAAGCAGGTTGTAATGTAAGAGCTTGTTCATAATCTCGTACAAATGTTTGAGGCCCCCAACTTGGACCGTTCTCCTAAACTGAGTCAGGTCCTTGTACATCAAAGCCACGTATTCAGGGATGGTATTGACCCTAGTAACATTATGCGGGTACACAGAGGAGGAGGGAGGTGGCCTCTCGTACTTTATGAGGGTTTGGGAATCACCATAGGGGTCACATCAAAAGTCTTGCCCCTCAAGTTCGTTTTCAAAATCTTAAAATCGTCCACCCCCTTAAGTTTTTGGTAAAACTCCTGACATAAAGACAGATTGAACCCACTCATGCGCTCAAACCAAAACCTAATCCCATGTGCCTCAATGATTTTCACAACATCATTGTTTGGGCCAAGAGATATCTGATCGATGTACCTCTCGCAAGTAACATTCTTTTCTTGGATGCTTTGGTACCTAGCATCATTCCTCGCCTTCTTCTGTTGCTCAACACGGTCTCCACTAGTCCCTTCCCAGCTCCTATTGTAGGCACTCGCACCCTCGGGCTGTGGAGAGCTAGGCTCAGTGCGCTTGGTGCGGGCCATGCAAAGCAAAAGTGCCCCAAACATTATAAGTGACAAGAGAGCCAAAATAAACCCTTCAATCGGGTCCACAACATCTCGGAGGATCCTCCCATGGTGAAACATTGCAACGATTTTGGGGCTTTTTGAAAAAGTAAAGGAGACTAGGGTTTTAGTTAAAATTCAATAAAACTAGGATTTAGGTGGTGAACTTCTCCAGTCTTCACTAAAATCCACTAAATCAACAGTCCTTGGAGTGAGATTTGAGAGATTAATGCAATAGGCAAGCAAATTTCATGCTTTGGAGTGCTTTGAGTGAGAGAGAAATGCCTTAGGGTTTGTAATTTAAGGGGACAATGAATAGTTCTCCCGAAAAAATCTAATTAAAACCCTTAATTTTAACATGCTGGGCAAAACCAACCAGTTGGTCAATGCAAACCTACCAGTAGGTTTTACTCCAGTGAGCAAAACCTATCAGTAGGTTTACGGTAGGAGCAAGACCAGTGGCCAAAACCTACTGGTATGGCCTACCAGTAGGTTTTTACTTATTTGCAAAATAAACCACTGCTATCCAAATCACTTTCACTCCACTCCATTTCAAAACCTACGCATTCTAACACCCTATATATGATCTCAACTCCACCAAAACATGTGCTACACTTGTAAACCACAATTTGAACCATCATGCCCTAAGTCATTACCGAAATTGCACTATGATTTAAAATTTTGATACTTTCAAAACACAAAGTATGGATTTCTTCATTAACCTACCAAAATGAACACCCACAATATAAGACACGTATGCAAATAACAAAGGCATTCCTAATTCATTCAAATATCAAAGACTTGAGCAATATTCCCCTATCCTTTAAGCGTAGGGTTACGAAACACGTCGTTCAAACACCCAAAAAAAGCACACATGAGCATCACTATAGCCTTAATAACTAGACTTGAGTATGTGCCTACACATTCATTTTCAAACTCATGTGTGTGTGAAATGGACAAGTAATTTGAACATTTACACAACAGAATTCACATTCAATTGGCTAGGCAAATTTAGCTTCAATGCAAAACTCACCAAGGGTCTCTCTCAACAATGAATCACACTATAGTTATCCTGGCAAACACTCTATATGTACATGTGAGATAGAATCTTGGGCACAAAACAACGTATGCTCACATGTTATCCAAAAATGAAGTTCATGCATAAAAATGAAACAACTTTGGCATAATCTCATGCTTCCCTAGATCATTAGGTAGCAAAACTAACTCCTCTTTTTCTTTAAAAGTATGCATCCCTCATGCTTCCCTAGATCATTTTGGACTTTCACAGGTTGTAATGAGGCCTTGGGGTGATATCTAGGTAAATGAACGAAGGACAGAGGACAACAAAAAGGGTTGTTCCGAGTAAATGGCTATTGTTTCAAAAATCTCCCCTTTCATGGGCTTTTCAATTTAACACCACCACCACACTCTTTGTTTCTTTCTCTCTCTTTTCCTTAACATTTTTCTTTTATTTTGTCATTATTTTCTTCTTTTCACCACTTATTCTCCTTTCTTGGATTTTCATCCTTTTTCAATTCAACTCTTTGAGTTTCAACTTTCATTCATGCCTTTTGTTTGGGCTTCCACACCATACCTCCTTCTCTTTGATGATCATTCATACTCAGCACTAGGAACAACCAAGGTGAGGCAGATTTTATCATTTTGCACTGGCTTGGTCAAATGTGTGGCATGGAAACGAATTTCAATTAAGGCTCAATCACGGCACTAGGGATAAAACTTTCACAAGAAAAAGGGTAAAGGCTCAAAGTAAAACAAAGATGTCCTAAGAGAATCCATCTCAAAAGTCGTGGCTTAGCATCTTCTTTGTGAGCAAGAACTTCAATGCTTCATGATCAGTAAACATAATGACAGATGAACCAACAAGGAGAGAATGAAATTTTTCTAGGGCAAAAATTGCAGCAAGCAATTCTTTTTCAATTGTGGAATAATTCATTTGAGCATCATTCAGAGTTTTGCTTGCGTAGTAGATCACATAAGATTTTCTATCCTTCCTTTGACCCTATACTACTCCCATAGCATAGTCACTTGCATCACACATTAATTCAAAGGGCAGAGTCCAGTCAGGAGGTTGGATTATTGGATCAAAAATTAACATTCCTTTAATCTTATCAAAAGCTTGTTGGCATGCTTCATTCCATAAAAAAGTTACAACTGACTTAGGAGATGACACATGGGTTTTGATATGATACTGAAATCTTTGATGAATCTCCTATAAAACCCTGGATTCCCTAGAAATGATTGAACATCTTTAACAGTTTTGGGTGCAGGAAAATTGCCTATCAGATCTATCTTTACTTTGTCAACCTTTATGCCTTCAGATGACACAACGTGACCTAAAACAATGCCTTGTGCTACCATGACATGACATTTCTCACAATTACGCACTAGATTGGTCTCCTTACACCTTATCAAAACTTTTTCCAGGTTTGTTAAACACAAGTCAAATGAATCACCATACCAGGAAAATCATCCATGAAAACTTCCAAAAATCATTCCACCATGTCACTAAACAAACTCAACATGCATCTTTGAAATGTTGCAAGAGTGTTACAAAGTACAAATGGCATCCTTTTAAATGCAAAAGTACCGAATAGGCATGTGAATGTTGTATCCAGAATACCCATCTAGAAAATAATATAGTGCATGACCTGCAATTCTTTCTAGTACCTGATCAAGAAAGGGGAGAGGAAAGTGGTCCTTCCTAGTTATAAAATTGAGTTTTCGGTAATCTATGCACATTCTCCATTCTGTGCAACTTGAGTTGGTACCAATTCACTGGCATAATTTTTAATCACTGTGACCCTAGACTTCTTGGGCACAACTTGGGTTAAGCTAACCCATTTACTATCAAAGATGGGGAAGATAATTCCTACAACGAATAGTTTCAGCACCTTAGTCCGTACAACCTTCTTTAAGTAAGGGTTCAACTGTCGCTACATTTGACGAGAGGGTTTTGCATCCATCTCGAGGTATATAGCATGATTGCAAATTAATTGGCTTATACCTTTCAAATCAACAATGGTCCACCCAATGGTGCCCTTATAACATCTAAGGACTTCAATTAGCTCAGACTCTTGTAAATCTGCAAGATTAGATGAAATGACCATTGGATATGACTCATTCTCTCCTAAAAATGCATATTTTAAATCAGATGGAAGAGGTTTCAATTTAGGCTTTGGTGGCTTGACACTAGATGAGAGTGCATTTGTACCACTTGGGGTTAGTTCTTCAAATTTGGGTTCCCAGGTCCCTACAGCATGAGCGGGGCAAATCTTTGGACTTTGACAATCATCTTTTAACTCAGATGTGATAGAATCCAATAAACAAGATTCATCATAGTTTTCACAAAATGCATCATTCAAATGTTCATGTTCCAAAGACTCAATGAAATTCATTTCTCTCACTTCTTTTTCCTCTCCTAGGTGCTTGAAAATGTTTAAGATGTTAAGCTCAAGAGCCATATTCCCGAAAATCAATTTCATGACCCCATTCCTGCAATTGATTAATGCATTTGAAGTTCCTAGGAAAGGTCAACCATGGATGATAGGAATTTGATTCCCTAGATGTATTGCTGATTGAGTATCCAAGACAATGAAGTCCATAGGAAAGAAGAAGTTGTCCACTTGAACAAGGGCATCCTCAACAATGCCATTTCAAACTTTGAGACCTATCTTCCAACTGTAGTGTGATACAGGTGGGTTTGAGTTCAACCAAACCCAATTGTTGGTAGACCAAGAAAGGGAGTAAATTGACAGTGGCTCCAAGATCTAGCAATGCTTGTTCTATCTCGAAATTCCCAATGAAACATGACACAGTTGGACACCCTGGATCCTTGTATTTTGGAGGGATTTTGTGTTGGAGTATGGCACTGGCTTGTTCTATTAAGAAAGCTCTTTTCTAAATATTTGAACTTCTTTTGATTGTGCACAAGTCTTTTAGAAACTTATCATAAGAAAGAACCTACTTTATGGCATCCAGAAGTGGAATATTGATTTTTACTTGCTTAAAAATCTCGTAAATTTCTGCATGGTTATTCAAATTCTATGCTTTCTTTAATCTTTGAGGAAAAGGAGCAGGAATGTTACATAGTGGTTATGACTCCTCTTTAGACTCAGTCTCTTCTAGAGAGACTTGTGCAGGCTGCAGCACAGGTGCTGTCGCACAGATGCTGACTTTACCACTTTTGAGGGTGGTGATGGCTTGAGCTTATTCTTGTGGGGATTCTATGTTTGAAGGATTACCCACATGTTATTGACCTTGTGGCCATTTAGGTTGGGCAAGTTACTCACCCTTCTCCTATGTGGTCATTGATTGGGTCAACTTTTGGATATAACTTTTGAGATCCTCAAATGACTAAGTGGTTTGGGTTTTGAAGTCATTGGAAGCTTGAGTTGAATGATTGTTGTAGTTTATTTGGCTTTTCATGAACTAATTCAATATATCCTTAAGACTTCTCTTGTGTGGTGGTTGGTATAGTTGATACGTAGGAGGTCCTTGAGGTGGTGGTTGTGAGCCTTATTGTGGATTCATGGAATGTTGTTGTGTGTTCCTCCAATTGAAATTCAGGTGATTCTGCCATCCTAGATTATAAGTTTTAGAATAAGGGTTGGAATAAGGCTTGTTAAATTGTAAATTGCATTGGTTTGTTCTAACAAGACTTTTTTAAATTCATGAATGGTAGGACACTCCCTAGTAGAGGGTCCTACCAGCGCACAAATCCCACACACTTGTTCTGTGGGAGGGCCAACAACAACTCAATTTACCATTTTCATCTCTAGAGCATCAAGCTTTCGAGATAAGGTAATCATTTGTGCCCCCAGGTCATTATCTTCTTTTAAGACATACTTTCCTCCTTGGGAAGTGAATGGTTTGGCTTCAACAGGGGCAGGAGAGGCTGAGTCCCCCATCTGGGAACTCTAGGATATGGTGTCAAAAAAATTGAATGCCTCATATGGACTTTTTTCCATGAACTCTCCTTGAATCTCCCCCAACATTGGTAAAATTTTTCTCCTTCTTTAACCGAAAAGTTCATGATTTACCTTTTAAGTGCATTGGTATGGTGTAGAGGGAAAAACTTCCTAAAAAACTCATTTTGTAATGCCTGCCAGTTTGGTATCAAATGAGCTTTCAAAGAATTTAGTCATTGTTTAGCTTTGTCATTTAAAAAGATAGAAAAAGTTTCAACTTGGCCAGTTTGTAATTATCTTGGAATGTCTCACATACCTCCTCAAAATCTTTAATATACAAATATGGGTTTTCTAATTCAAGTCCACGAAATTGAGGTAGTAATTTCACTGTCCCTGACTTTACTTTAAAGTTGGGCACATTTACAGGAAACACAAAATAAGAGGGGACCCTATTTTGTGTGAGATGTAAATAATCTCGTAGGATTCGAATGTTAAGAATTCCCCCTTCTCTTTCATTATTGGCCATGCTATTATCAAAGGATTCTACTATTGATTGAGGTGAAAACAGTTCAGATTGATTTACAGACTCAACAGATTCTTCTGGCAAATTTGGAAAGCAAGGATCGTCCTCAGACATAAAATTAGAATTATATACAGTAAATCAAAAATATATACAACAAATAAATGTCTTTTCACTTTTTACTTTAAACATCGTTAGGCTCCCCGGCAACGATGCCAAAAACTTGACTTGATCCAAAATGTGTACACCCAAGTGCCTAGGTACCGGTTCCAAGTCTTACAAGTACCAGTACCTGGCTTCCAAAATGCCTAGGTACTGGTATTCCTTATCAGAGGTACCAGTACCTTTCTTGAAAATTGAATTTTGAATTGTAACAATTTTGAGCCTCCATATCTTGATTTCTTTTCTTCAGATGATATAAATGGTTAAATTTTAAGTCATAGAATTTGGGATTTGGACCTTGGAATAGTTGTATAATTAATATATTCACAGGTTATGTATTGGGTAGTGTTCCCCTACAAAGAAGACTTTGTTGAACTCTGTTTTAGTTTGGAATGGATTGGAATTGAAAAAAGAAGGAATTGTAGAAAAATTTGTAAAACCTACCAGTAGAATGTCGAGTACTTTTACCGGTAAAACTTTTTTAGTGGACAAAACCTACCGGTAGAACTTCAATTTTTTTGATAGAACTTTTTTAGTAGGCAAAAACTATCAGTAGAACGATGATAAACCTACCAATAGGTCTTCCAAATATCTCAAATTTGAAGACTAATTTGCCATGTTTTTGGGCTTTGCGTCTTTTTATTCCAATGATGTAAATGGACAATAATGGAGTACAAATTGTGGTATATTGGACCTCGGGTGGGTCATGTGATCGAATGGTATACAAATTGTGTGTTTGAGAAAGCCTGTTACAGAGGAGACTCTGCCCAAACTTTGTGTTTTTGTAATCCTAGTAAAGGGGATGTTGTGTCGTGGTATCAAGTTATGCAGGATTCACAGGTATTTTTGCAGGTTGATGGGTGATCAACGGGTTGACAAAGGACCCCAGTTTTAGGGGTGTCACACTAGCCACCTTCATTGCGGGTCTACGCTCCTCCAGTTTTATCTACTCCATCCTCAAGAAGCCTCCCTCCAGCATGCCCGAGTTGCTGTCAATGGCACATAAGTATATAAACGCCGAGCATGTCACCAAAGTCCGTCGAAGTGAGTCCTCCCAAGGAGGGGAAAAAAGGAAGGACACCTGCAAAGACAAGCGGGAGGCGAAGAACAAGAGAAAGAAAACTGAGAGAGTCTCTGTCAAGGACCGTCTCAGTCCCATACCCCCAGGAGAACGGCAGCCCTTTACGCCACTCAACACCTAGATGGAGCACATCCTTTTCCAGATACAACATGACCCCACGCTTCGCTGGCCTGGAAAAATGACGTCTGCCCTAAACTATAGAAATCCCAATAGGTGTTGTCGCTTCCACCGCTACCACAGTCATGACACTGAATACTGCTTCGTGTTAAAGAGGTAGATTGAGGAGCTTATTCAGCATGGCCAGCTAAGGCAGTATGTTGCTAGCCAAGGACCAGCTCCACCACCCGGCCAAAATCAGGAAGGTCAAGAGCGCCAGTAGCCCCTCGGAGAGATCCAGACTATTACCAGAGGGTTAGGAGGAGGAGGTGACTTTAACTCTGCCAGGAAAGCACACACCAGAAAAGTCAGGCAGGCAGAGTCGCATGACTCTCACCTAACAAAGACACCCTGGCACAGGGAAGAAGAGGTCATCACCTTCATGGACAAAGACCTCAAAGGAATCCAAGTCCCTCATGACCTGATGGTAGCCAACTACTAGGTTAAGAGAATCCCTATCGACAACAACAGCTCAGCCAACATTTTGTTTGCTCTAACATTTGATAGCCTCCATCTGGACAGGGAAAGATTGTAACCCGTCAAGACTTCCCTTGTTGGCTTCTCAAGGGAAAGGGTTTATCCCTTGGGTTCCATCACCCTTCCAGTCACAGTAGGAACATCACCAAGAAGTTCCACCATCATGGTAATCTTTATTGTTCTTGATTGCCCCTCTACCTATAATATTATTCTTGGACAACCTGCCCTCAAAACCTTAAGGGTAGTACCATCCACCTACCACCTTCTCCTCCATTTTCCAACCACCAGTGGGATTGGAGAGATCAGAGGAGACTAGGTCTCCGTCCAGGAGTGCTATGTGGCTTCTATGAGGGCCAAAAAGCCACACAGACTCTCCAATTCCAAGTACTTGACCAAAGGGATGACAGTACTTTGGAGAGAGGGGAACCAACAAAAGAACATCCGCTAGTAGTACTAGATGAGAGCCTTCTAGAGATAAGAGTCTATATAGGCTCCTCACTTTCCCAAGAGCAAGCATCCGACCTGGTAGACTTTCTCAGGTGAAGCATGGATGTCTTCGCGTGGTCCCATGAAGATCTAGAGGGCATTGACCCCAAAGTGGCCTCCCACCGGCTCAACATCAATCCCAGGCACAGACCCATCCACCAGAAGCTTAGGAATATGAGTACTAAGAGAGGCCAAGCCATAGAAACGAAAGTGGAGAAGTTACTAAAAAATGGGTCAATAAGGGAGGTATCCTATCTAGACTGGCTATCCAACGTAGTGATGGTTATGAAGGCCAATGGGAAGTGGCGCCTCTGTGTGAACTTCACGGAGCTCAATAAAGCCTGCCCCAAAGACAACTATCCTCTCCACGCATTGATCTCCTTATTGATGCCACCGTAGGACACGAGCTCCTGAGTTTTTGGGATGCTTACTCCAGGTAGAACTAGATCAGCATGTTTCCTCTAGACCAGGAGAAAACTTCATTCATCACCCTGAAGGGCACCTACTACTATAGGGAGATGCCTTTTAGACTCAAGAATGTTGAAGCTACATATCAGCACCTCATGAACAAGAAGTTTGAGGTTCAGATCGGGAAGACCTTGGAGGTTTATGTAGATAATATGTTGGTAAAGAGTATGGTTGGAGCAGACCATGTGACGCACCTCTAAGAGACCTTTGATATACTAAGAACCTATATGATGAAGCTGAATCTTGAAAATTGTGCCTTTGGCATCAGTTCAAGAAAATTCTTAGGCTTCATGGTCAACAAAAGGGGCATTAAAGCCAAGCTAGACAAGATCAGAGCTATCTTGGAGAAGAAGTCCCCAGCCTCAATGAAAGAGGTTCAGCACCTTAACAGGAGGATAGCAGCCTGCAACAAGTTTGTCTCAAAGTCAGCAGACAAGTGCCTACTGACTTGATCCGAAATATGTACATCCAAGTGCAGGCGGTCAAGCTGTAGTAATAATCCGGTAAAGTCCAGAGTCGAATCCACAAAGAACTATGATTAGTGTTTTGATGTAAGCAGTAACAAAGACCGAGTAACTGGAAACCTTGAGAGTTTGAAGTTATGGGATTTCCTGAATAGAATATAAGATTCCTTCCAAGAGTTTTCTAGAAAAAATATAAGATAAATTCAAATGTGAAATAGTCACCCTTTATCTCGAGGATTAGAATATGTAAGTAATCATCCGGTTTATTATACTTGTGCTTTCTAACCCAATTAACTCCCATGTCAATAGTAAGTTAATCGAAAGATAAAGATGGACTGTGCGAATTAAGCACATGGTTTCGATGCCTTTCTAGAAGTTTACAAGAATAGTCGGTGTCGAGACTCAACCTATCTATAAACAAGCAAGTGTTTCTACGAGGTATCCAACCATGGCGTTAATGTTCCATTCTTTAAATAAAGTACAATAATGGTGAAGATTGCAATGTTGTCACGAAGATCAAACCGGGGTACTTGCCTTGAACCAACAGGTCTTTCCATGCAAGAGTCATCCGTGTCATCGAAAGAACCCATAGTTATACAAAGTACCTTAGCTTTGCTAGATGCATTCAATCATTCAATAAGTGGAATATAAAGTATTAAAGCATAAAGGGAATGCACAAATATAACTTCTGGATAATCAATACATGTTCATCACGTCTTACTAAAGAGTGAATGAGAAACTACTCACTCTTCATGGCATGGGTAAAGCTAGAAAAGTGAGTGATACTCATCCCTCCAAGTAGAGGGGTTACAAAATGAAAGCACAATAAACAAGTAGTCAATCTTCAACAAAGAATGAGTGAATCACGTTCCACCCTTCACGGCTTTGGTAAAGCTCTAGAAAAGTAGAAGAGTTTCACTCTTCTAAGAAAGAAGGAAGCTCAAGCAATGGAAGTGAAAGACATGAGTGGAAGTACAAGCCTCCATCAAGCTCTTGACTAGTTCGTGGTGTAGTCTAAGCCTTACAAACCAAGTTCTAGCCTTTTACAAGAACTATCCTCCCTATTCAAGCCTCCATGAAGCTCCCACAATGGGAGTATTTATAGGCAAGGAGGAGGAGAGGGGTGGTGAATGAATAGTGTATGTCGCCCAAGTCCAAGTGAAAGCCAACCACTCTGTAGTCTGTCTATGGAGAATATTCGAACGTGAGTTGGCATTCGAACGTGGTTTCTGTTTTTGCTTATGGGCATTTGAACGTTGTATGGCATTTGAATGTTACTTTTGTCTTTGCTTTATGGGCGTTCGAACTCTAGATGGGTTTGACCCTCTCACTCAAGTGGCCTGTGATCTTCTGTGGAAACCTATTTCCACACTTTATGCAGAACTTGGCACTTTGCACTCATCGCCTTGGTGTTCAATCAATTCATGTGGACATTCCAACGTGAGTTGGCATTCGAATGTGGTACTCAAGTACTTCAAGATCTTCTTTCTTGGCTGCAACACGCCATGTCTCAGCAATGTGGTCTTTTCATAGTTCAAGTGGGCGTTCGAACGTGAGTTGGCATTCGAACGTCCTTACTTTATTCCAAGCTTCTCCAATTTTGTCCCCAATATGCTAGTGTTACATCCAAGTGTGATTTTTGTTGTTCTTGAGCTCTTATTCACTTTAGGACCTGAAATGTCATCACTTAAACTCCATCAAAGTACAATTAGTCCTAAAAAGGCATAGCACCATGCTAAATTTAAGTACTAATCACCTACATTTCCTTAAAACCCTCCGCAAGTCTTTCCAATGGGGACTAGATGCAGAGAAGGCCTTCTAGAAGCTCAAGGCCTACCTCGTCACACCACATTTGCTCTCTCATGTTGTACTAGGAGAGACCCTGCATCTCTACCTCTCCTCTTCACCCTCTGTCATAAGCTCTATCCTTGTTCAGGAGGATAGAGGCATCCAGAAGCCTGTGTACTATGTTAGCAAGGCATACTAAGGGGTAGAGGTAACGTACTCAGAGCTTGAAAAGTTGGCTCTCGCACTTTTCACCACTGCTGGGCATTTACGCCACTACTTTCAGAGTCATACCATCATGGTCAATACATATCAACCAGTCAAGAGAATTCTAGGACAGCTTGATGTGTCTGGCCGGCTACTCAAGTGGGCCGTCGAGTTAAGTGAGTTTAATGTGTAGTACCAGTCGAGGGTGGGCATCAAAACGCAAGCACTTGTGGACTTTGTGGCCAAGTCTACACCGCCACAGAAGGCCAGGGGGTCTACACCACCACAAGAATCCTAGGAGTCTATACCACTATAGTAGTCTTGGGAGTAAGTATCACGCGTCCCTATGCTCACCTCATTAGTGTATAATGCCTCCACCCATCATGAGGCAAGCCTAGACACCGTCTTAAGAGAGACCGACGTCTCGTAGACCACACTCCAAAACTAGAGAGGCTCAACTCCCTTATGCCTACTCCACCAAAGCCCTCTGGGCCCTTGTTACTATCTACTGTACAATGTTGGAGGCTATACGTGGATGGGTCCTCCACGAGTGAGGGCAGTGGAGCGGGACTAGTGTTAGTCAGCCCCCACGGCACTCCACTCAAGTACATTGTCTCCCTCCACTTTGCAATATCCAACAACCAAGTTGAATATGAGGCCCTCATATCAAGCTTGAAGCTCGCATTAAAGATAGAGGCCCTCTGCCTAACGGCCTATTGTGACTCACAACTAATAGTCAACTAGGTGAGAGGGGAATTTGAAGCGAAGGAGGAAAGAATACATGTCAGTAGTCTAGGCCTTCTTAAAAAGGCTTACCTACTTCCAAATCCACCATATGCACCAAGACGACAACTCCATGGTAGATAACCTCACCAAATTCGAGTCTGCCAATATACTTGTGAGCCCAGCACTGACAGGCCACTAGTTCGAGCCAAGCACTTTCAAGACAAAGGGGACAATGTTAATTGTACATCCTCTGAGGCCAACTGTATGACACCCATCCAAGCCTACCTAGAGGAGGGAACTCTCCCAAATGACCTAGTAGATGCCAAAAAGTTGAGGATGAGAGCATCAAGGTATGTCATCTTATGCAACACACTCTATAAAAAGAGTCATTGCCACTACTCTGTTGTCTTACCCCCAAGGAAGCTGATTATGCCATGAGGGAAATCCACGAGGGGATATGTGGAAATCACTCAAGAGGGCGTGCACTGGCCCACAAAGTAATAAGGCAAGGCTATTACAGGCCTACCCTGATTAGAGGCGCCTGAGAGTTCGTCATGAAGTGTGATAATTGTCAACGTTTCGCAACTGTACCTAGACAACCACCTAAAAAGCTCACCACAATTCAGAGCCTCTGGCCCTTCTCCATGAGGGGGATCGACATCCTGGGTCCTTTACCCATGAATCGAGGCCAATGCAAATATTTAGTGATAACCATTGCTTGAGAAAATTCCTTGTTGTTTCCTAACCTCTAAACATCACCTTTTAGCATGTATAGTATACGGATGAAGGGGAGTGTCACTCTCCTTGGGATGATGTCAAAAGAAAGGGCAACGAAATGGTGGATGAATGAAATGTCAAATATGTGTGTGTGTGAACAAAAATGCTCCCTAAATGCAAGGAGATTTTCACAGATCATGTNTCAAATGTGAGTATGTGTGAACAAAAGTGCTCCCCAAGCGCAAGGAGACTTTCACGGATCGTGTTTTACTTGGTGGTATTCCAAGGTCGTTTCTACGGGGAAGGAAGTAAACTGAGGGGAAGGTGATTTTGGGAGAAAGAAAGTGTAAAATCTTTGATTGTTGGAAGTTGTTTTGATGCTAGTAAAATGAGAAACAAATGTTGGCAAATCCAAGAGGTCACTCCAATAGGAATACCGTCTCAACTCGAAATCTTCCTCCAATAGAGCATGAATGGACGATTGATTTGTGAGAAGCTAGGGATAAGATTGGTGAGTATCTAAGCATAAACCGTGACTAGGCCCACGGAATATCAAAGACTCACCAAGTTATCCACCCTCAACCCAGTCAAACTGAACCACTGAACTTTAAAAGAAGGGAGGAGAATAAGTTGAAAATGGTATACCTAAGTGGAGGTTCTCCTTTGTTTTGCCAACTAAGAGATTTAGCTACTCATGCTAAACGTAAATACAACAATGTAATGAGAAGACATTATCAAGAAATGAAGATTGAAGCTAAATATAAATGAAATGCACAAATATAACTTCCGAATAATTATACATTTCCTTCACCTCTTACTAAAGATTGGATGAGAAACTACTCACTTCTCATGGCTTTGGTAAAGCTAGAAAAGTGAGTGATGTTCATCCCTCCAAGTAGAGGATTTAAAGGGTAAAACACTTTACACAAGGAGCTCATCTTCAACAAAGAATGAGTGAATCATGTTCCACCCTTCACGGCTTTGGTAAGCTCTAGAAAAGTAGAAGAGTTTCACTCCTCTAAGGGAAGAAGCAAACTCAACAATGGAAGTAAAAGAAAGCAATACTTAAAGAAAAGGAATGAGCAAGAGAGCAATAATACTTTTGGAGGGTTTTCCACTACCAAAAGAAGAATCTTTTAGAAGTCCTAAGGGGTGGTATTTATAGGCAACAAGGGAGGGTGAAAGTCTTGTTTGGTGGCTTTGAATTACATGAAAGTCTTGTTTGGTGGCCTTGAATTACATAAAAGTCTTGTTTGGTGGCCTTGAATTCTTTGATCCCCCTTTGTTTTGAGCTTTGATAATTGGCACCCCAGTAGTTTATAGCTTTAATGCAATTGACTCCCCAGTAGTTTGTAGGTTTGACGCACAAAACCCTGAAAAGAACAACAATTAATGCATTATCCTTTATTAACACACTAACCCTAATTTGATTTATTTTGACTAGTTTAACTTTATTCAACTAACACAATTTACTTATTAAATTTTACCTTAATTAGGGTAAATCAGCCATCAACTACTTTAGTAAGTGGGCAAAATTTGAAGCCTTGGCAAGGATAACAAACTAGAAGGTGAAAGACTTCATCTGGAGGAGCGTAGTCTGTCGCTCTGAGATACCCTATGCCATTGTGAGTGACAATGCCAAACAGCTTGACAATAAACTCCTTAACAACTGCTATGCTGATCAACAGATCAAGTAGCCCCACTCCAGCCTAGCCCAGCCCATCCACAGGCAAATGAACAAGCGGAGGTCACCGTTAGAACCATCCTCCGCAACCTACAAACCAGGCTAGAGCGTGCGAAGGGGCGATGACTGGATGAACTCCTGGGAGTACTGTGGGCTTATCGGACAACAACAAGAAGCCCCACTGGTGAGAACCCTTTTTTCCTAGCCTACGGGATAGAGGTGGTCATAACCATTGAGATTGGAGTACACTCCCTTAAGGTTTAGCATCATTACCCTACTAGTAATGAAGAAGGCATCTGCATCAACTTTGACTTGGTAGAGGAGGAGAGGGAGATAGTCATGCTTAGGAATGCAGAGTACAATTGTCGCATGACCTAGTACTATAACTCGAGGTTGAAGCCTCGTTCCTTCTTGCCTAGGGACCTAATCCTCAAAAAGGTCATCCTGTCTACCAAAGGCTCCCAAGAAGGGAAGTTAGGACCTAACTGGGAAGGACCTACACGATCACAGAAGTTGTAAGATTGGGCACCTACAGAATCCAAAATCCTGAGGGGAAAATTTAGGCCCATCCATGAAACACAGAGCACCTAAAGAAATATTACCAGTAGCTGGGGGCAAGGCAGTGGGTGTACAAGTCAGTAGTCACTATTTAAATTATCTATTGTTGTTTTGGTCAATTTTCATTGTTATTTGCTTCGGATTATGAAATAAAATTTCGTAAGACTTTTTCAAAAGTTGTATTTCATTCCATAGAAGTACATAAACTATTTACAAAAGATAGAACATGCCTAGCAACAAAAACACAAATAAAAAATACCATGATCCTAATGTCACTCACTGCCCCTAAATCCGCTCGCCTCCTAGTCATAAGTCCCTAGAGCTTGATATGGGAGGAAGCCAAAAAAGTCATAAGTGGGAAAAGTTGCTAAGACCTTCCCCTTGAGCTCCTCATAGCCATCAATAAAGGTTCCTGCCAAGGCCCTCTCAGCAGCATCTATCTTTTTTCTCCATCTCCATGGAGTAAGCCTCGGCCCTAGTAGCTTTCTCAAGAGCTGCTCGAAGGTCAGCCTCTGCTCTAGTAGCCCTCTCACCAGACGCCCGCAACTCTGTCTTTGCTCTCGCATAAGCAGCCTCTTTGTCAGCCTCTAGCTGGGTAACCCTCTCACGGGACACCTGAAGCTCAGTCTCAAGTGTGGTGGCTCTCTCCTATGCTAACCTCGACTACTCCTCGACAACCTCTCATGCCTAAAGCTGCAATCTCAACTCCAACTGCTTCGTGGGCCCACCTCTATTTCTCCCACACATCTCCAGACATATTCTACATACAAACATGCTCTCTTACACCTACTGTCTGACTTTGGAAGAAGAATCATGTAAGAGGAAGAGAGGGAAAGAGAGTGGTTGGGGAAGCATCGAAAAGGCATGGCATAGTTTGTCCTTGCCTGAACAATAGTCCAATCCCTTCCCAATTATGGTAATTTGGCTCTCACAAACCTTAGGGGTGTCATAGACGAAAATGAAGACAATTCTTAGACCATTATTTAGCTACACACATACTTTTAGAGAGAGAAGCTCGAGGAAGAAGATAAAGTTAGAGAGATAAAGTTGGGTTTTTATTATTTCTTCACCATTTTCAGTGTTGTAAGCTTTAAACTACTTGTAATCTTTCCCTTTTTCATTTTAAACTCTTTCATTCAAGTTGTGTGCAAGCTTAGCTAAGCTTTTTTAGCATTTCAATTTCTACATTTGGGTATTTGCTTTCAATATTTGTATTTTGGTCATGAATGCTATTTCACTTGTAGTTTAACTCTTTTCTTTCATTAATACAAGTTCCATGCTCCATTTCTCTACCATGTTTCTTTACTTTGTGTTGGACTTTCCTTTTATTAAGAGTAGCTATGTTTTTAGTTGGCTAATCCAAGGGAGATTTCCTCTTGAGTATGCTAAATCAACTCTCTTCCATTCTTCCTCGTAGTATAAAGTGTTTGGTTTAACTAGGTTGAGTGCAGATGTGGTTGTGAGCTTTTGATACACCGTAGACTTGTCATGGGGTATGCTTGAGCCTACATCTCCACATTAGTCCCTCACTTCCTAAGAATCAATCAAGCACCGAGACACCATTGGTAGAATGTATTGAGTTGATTTGGCATTCCCATTGGAATGACCTCTTCGGATTAGCCAACCTTGTTTCATTGCATTTTTATCAAAAAATCCACTCACCAAAACACAAAACTCACTTTTAATTTCTTTACAAAGTCACCTTCACTCCAATTCGACCAACCTTCCCTGTGGAGATGACCTTGGAATACTCAATTGCAAGTAAGACACAACATTGCAAGTTGATTAGTAGCTAAAATTAGCAACTTACTATGCACTTTTAACACTAATTATGCTTTGATGGAGTTTCAATGATGACATTTCAGGAGATAGATGGTACAAGGGCCTAAAGTCAATGGATACCAAACTTTCATGCTAAACCTACATGTTCTTGAAGAAAATTAGAGAAGTTTGAAACAAGACATGAACATTCGAATGCCAATCCACATTCGAACATCCTCTTGAATTATTTGAGGACCAGATTACTAAGGTGATGTTACATGGACTGTTGCAGCTATTCCATAAGAAGAAAAACAAAGAGATACTTGAGTACTATATTCGAATGCCAATACACGTTTAAACGTTGGCTTGAATTATTTGAGGACCCCCTAGAAGAGTGCTAAGACAATGGCATATGGCATGTTGAAGTTACTCTCATAGAAGTGAGTAGGAATTTCAAACTCCATCCACTATTCGAACGCCCATCAAGGAAGACGGGAGACAACATTTGAACGCCATCTAATGTTCAAACGTTGACCCCAGGTAGGGTATAGAGTGGTTGATTTTCTATCCAGACCTTGGGGCATTCACTTGGACTTTGAAGACCTTGTACTATTCTTTCACATTTCCTTGCCCCCTCCTCCTTGCCTATAAATAATCCCATTGTAGGAGATTCAAAAGGGGAGTAGAACTTAGAGTTAGTCTTAGACTTAGATTTACACTTGCATACACTTGCACTTCGCTATAGGTAGAGGGAGATAGATCATCTTTTGGTTGAGGAGGAAACCCTCCAAAAGTGACTAGTTTTCCTCTACTTTCATTATTAGTTTCATTTGCTTCCATGGTTTGAGCTTCCTTCTTCCCTTAGAGGAGTGAAACTCTTCCACTTTTCTAGAGCTTTACCAAAGCAATGAAGGGTGGAATGTGATTCACTCATTCTTCATCGAAGATCGACTCCTTGTGTAGTGTGTTTTACCATGTAACTCCTTATTTAGAGGGATGAGAATCTCTCACTTTTCTAGCTTTACCAAAGCTATGAAGAGTGTGTAGTTTCTCATTCACTCTTTAGTAAGAGGTGATGGACATGTATAAATTATTCAAAAGTCATATTTGTGCATTTCATTTATGCTTAATGCTTCATCTCTTACTTGCTTATTGAATGATTGAAAGCATCTAGTAAGGTTAAGGTACTTTGCACAACCAACCATGAGTCCTTTCTATGACATAAATGACTCTTGGCATAGGAAGACTCATTGGTCCTTTGCAAGTACTCCGGTTAGATCTTCATGACTACCTTTCAATCTTCATCATTATTGTGCTTCAACTAAGAATGGAATACTAACACCATGGTAGGATGCCTTGTAGAAACACTTGTTTGTCTGTAGACGGAATGAGTCTCGACACATACAATTCTTGTAAATTTCTACAAAGACATCATAACCATCCTCTTAATTCTCACAATCCATTTTTATCTTCCGATTAACTTTATGTTGACACAGGAGTTAATTGAGTTCCCAAGCATGAGTATAACAACCGGATGATTGACTACATGTTCAAATCCTCGAACTAAAGGGTGACTATTACATTTGAGATTATATTATATTTTGTCTAGAAAATCCTCTCAGAAAGAATTTTATAATCTGTCCAGGAAAATCCATAAACATAATAACTTTAAATCTCAAGGGTTCCAGTCACTTTGGTCTCTATCACAGCTTACTTCGAAACACCAACATTAGTTCCATGTGGATTCAACTTCGGACTTAACCGGATTATTACTACAACTTGACCGCCTTGCTTGACAAATTTCCTTGTTGTTTCCTAACCTATAAACATCACCTTTTAGCATGTATAGTATATGAATAAAGGGGAGTGTCACTCTCCTAGAGATGACGTCAAAAGAAAGGGCAACGGAATGGTGGATGAATGAGATTTCAAATGTGAGTATGTGTGAACAAAAGTGCTCCCCAAGCACAAGGAGACTTTCGCGGATCGTGTTTTACTTGGTGGTATTCCAAGGTTGTTTCCATGGGAAAGCANACTCTTTCATTCAAGTTGTGTGCAAGCTTAGCTAAGCTTTTTTAGCATTTCAATTTCTACATTTGGGTATTTGCTTTCAATATTTGTATTTTGGTCATGAATGCTATTTCACTTGTAGTTTAACTCTTTTCTTTCATTAATACAAGTTCCATGCTCCATTTCTCTACCATGTTTCTTTACTTTGTGTTGGACTTTCCTTTTATTAAGAGTAGCTATGTTTTTAGTTGGCTAATCCAAGGGAGATTTCCTCTTGAGTATGCTAAATCAACTCTCTTCCATTCTTCCTCGTAGTATAAAGTGTTTGGTTTAACTAGGTTGAGTGCAGATGTGGTTGTGAGCTTTTGATACACCGNAGAATGAGTTGAAATGGTATACCCAAGTGGAGGTTCCTCTTGGTTTTGCCAACTAAGAGATTTAGCTATTCATGCTTAAAATAAAGACAACAATATGATGAGAAGACATTATGAAAAAATAAAGACTAAAGCTAAGCATAAACGAATTGCATAAATTTAAATTCCGGATNGGTATGCTTGAGCCTACATCTCCACATTAGTCCCTCACTTCCTAAGAATCAATCAAGCACCGAGACACCATTGGTAGAATGTATTGAGTTGATTTGGCATTCCCATTGGAATGACCTCTTCGGATTAGCCAACCTTGTTTCATTGCATTTTTATCAAAAAATCCACTCACCAAAACACAAAACTCACTTTTAATTTCTTTACAAAGTCACCTTCACTCCAATTCGACCAACCTTCCCTGTGGAGATGACCTTGGAATACTCAATTGCAAGTAAGACACAACATTGCAAGTTGATTAGTAGCTAAAATTAGCAACTTACTATGCACTTTTAACACTAATTATGCTTTGATGGAGTTTCAATGATGACATTTCAGGAGATAGATGGTACAAGGGCCTAAAGTCAATGGATACCAAACTTTCATGCTAAACCTACATGTTCTTGAAGAAAATTAGAGAAGTTTGAAACAAGACATGAACATTCGAATGCCAATCCACATTCGAACATCCTCTTGAATTATTTGAGGACCAGATTACTAAGGTGATGTTACATGGACTGTTGCAGCTATTCCATAAGAAGAAAAACAAAGAGATACTTGAGTACTATATTCGAATGCCAATACACGTTTAAACGTTGGCTTGAATTATTTGAGGACCCCCTAGAAGAGTGCTAAGACAATGGCATATGGCATGTTGAAGTTACTCTCATAGAAGTGAGTAGGAATTTCAAACTCCATCCACTATTCGAACGCCCATCAAGGAAGACGGGAGACAACATTTGAACGCCATCTAATGTTCAAACGTTGACCCCAGGTAGGGTATAGAGTGGTTGATTTTCTATCCAGACCTTGGNATGTTGTAAAAATACGCAATCCAGAACAATTTTTTTTTTAAATACGAAACTATAACAAACTGGAATCGTAGATCACACCCCCCAACCTAAACTGAACATAGTCCCCAATGTTTCGAATTTACCAGTGTGTAGAGTTTAGAGATCAAGTTGTAGGGTAGAGATTTGTTCAACTGTCAAAACCTACAAAGAAAATACACAAATTAATCTTCTTTATGCAGATCTGGGTTTTTGCTAGGACGAAAACCCTTGATTTAAATGCAGACAGAAGAAGAAGAGTCATGTACAAATAGAGTAAACAAATGCCGAGCATGAGACAAACGACTGGGTCTTCGGGAAATATGGTCATGGGATTATTGGGAGTTGGGTCGTGTTATAGAGAATATCACAATAGAAATAAGAAGAAGAAGAAGACAAAGAAAGAGGANATTTCGACTGGCAGGTGGCAAGTCTTTCCATAGACAAGCCGGTAGGGAGACATGCCTAAAATAGTTTTAAAGACAGTGCGGTATGTCNAAAGGACTGGGTTGTCGGCGTATATGGTCATGGATTTGCATGGGTGGTTTATTTTTTCAGACAACAGAGAGAACGACGAAGAAAAAGAAGAAGAAGAAGAAAATAGAAGGGAAGAAGAAGGGGAGACTAATCACCGGTGGATGGGAGAAAAAAAAATTGAAAGCCTTATAAACGCATCCTATTTTTTTTTTTATTTTTTTTTTTTTAATTTTTTTTAATTTTTTTTTATTTTGAGTGTCGGCAGCCGCATATCCGTGCGGAATATTCCCACCATTTTTTTTTATTTAGTGTCGGCAAACGCGAATATTCGTGTAGAATATTCCCACAAACATTGGTGTAATATGCAAATAGTGCAACCTCACCCCCCCCCCAACTTGATTCATGCAGTGTTCTAAAACAAATATAATATTCAATGATGGACAGTAAAAAGATAAGAAGGGTTAGAGAACACCTCGCACTTGAGCTTTGACAAAAGAACATAATTAACATGGAATAAAAAAAATAAAGTAAGTAAATAAAAACCTGTACATTAAAAAGCAGAAAAAAGAAAAACTAATTATTCCTTCACAACTTCCGGGTATACCGGATCCATCAAATTCTCCTCCACCACTTGTTCTTCAAAGCCCCCAAAAAATGGCTTAAGTCTTTGGTCATTGACCTTGAATGTCTGGCCATTTTCGGGGTTTTGAACATCCACAGCTCCGTTGGGGTAGGCCACCTTGACAAGATAGGGGTCATCCCAACATGATCGGAGTTTGCCTTGGAAAATGGAGAGGCGAGAATTATATAAGAGTACTTTTTACCCGGGCTCAAATGATTTCCTCACAATGGAGTTATCATGAAAGATTTTGGCCCTTTCTTTTGAGATTTTGGAGCTCTCATACGCATCTCGTCGAATCTCTTCCAACTCATTCAGCTCTAACTTCCTATGATCACCGGCCATTCTCAAATTAAAATTTAAAGTCTTAATGGCCCAATAGGCCTTGTGTTCCATTTCGACTGGCAGGTGGCAAGCCTTTCCATAGACAAGCCGGTAGGGAGACATGCCCAAAATAGTTTTAAAGGCAGTGCGGTATGCCCAGAGGGCATCGGTCAATCTATCGGACCAATCCTTCCTGTTTGGGTTAACCATTTTTTCTAGAATGTTCTTGATCTCCCTATTGGCTAGCTCGGCTTGGCCATTTGTTTGTGGGTGATAGGCAGTGGATACTTTGTGAGTGACGCCATATTTGAACATTAGAGATGCAAATGGCCTATTACAGAAATGTGATCCACCATCACTTATTATTGAACGAGGCATCCCAAACCTCGAAAAGATGTTCTCCTTGAGAAACTTGACTACGACCCGGTGGTCATTAGTCTTGGTCGGGATAGCCTCCACCCATTTGGACACATAGTCCACTGCCAGGAGGATGTACAAATAACCAAATGACATAGGGAAAGGACCCATGAAGTCGATGCCCCAACAGTCGAATATTTCTATGACAAGTATTGGTGAAAGGGGCATCATGTTTCTTTGGGTCACACTACCCAACCGTTGGCATTTGTCGCATCCCTTACAAAATGAAACACAATCTTTGATAAGAGAGGGCCAGTAAAAACCAGATTGAAGAATTTTGGCCGAAGTCTTTTTCGCTGAGAAATGTCCACCGCAAGCTTGTGAATGGCAAAATGCAAGGACATCCCGCTGTTCATTTTCAGGTACGCATCTCCTCATGATTTGGTCGGGGCAATACTTGAACAAATACGGGTTGTCGAAGTAGAAGTACTTCACATCTGCCATAAATCGTCTTCGATCTTCTGGGCTCCATTGCGGTGGTGTCTGTCCTGTTGCAAGATAGTTACATATATCAGCATACCAAGGACATACAGAGTGAATTGACAACAAATGCTCATCAGGAAAAAAATCAAGGATAGGTATGTGCTCATCGGCCTCTTGCACCACAAGCCGGGATAAATGATCCGCCACCACGTTCTCAACTCCTTTCTTGTCCTTGATCGTCAAGTCGANCACCTCTTACTAAAGATTGGATGAGAAACTACTCACTCTTCATGGCTTTGTTAAAACTAGAAAAGTGAGTGATGCTCATCCCTCCATGTAGAGGAGTTACAAGGTAACACATTTTACACAAGGAGTCAATCTTCGACGAAGAATGAGTTTACAAAAAAAAAATTCGGACCATTAACCTTCATCCCCAAAAACACATTTTTCCACAATNGTTTTGCCAACTAAGAGATTTAGCTATTCATGCTTAAAATAAAGACAACAATATGATGAGAAGACATTTTGAAAAAATAAAGACTAAAGCTAAGGATAAACGAATTGCATAAATTTAACTTCCGTANATCGACGATAAAAACCTGCATGGCCCAAAAATGATTGAATGCCTTTGATGGCTCTTGGCGTAGGGATGNTTGGACCAGAAGGAGGATGCATGATGGTGTGGTGCTTCGTGTTGGTTGTAGGAAATATCTCATTAACCTCACCGGGGGATCCATTTGAAAATTATTCCCCTCATTCACATGAGGGGGAAAATTCATTCTTGGATTGGGTATTTGGGGTTCTTGTGGTCCCCCACCCCTTTGGACATTTGGATTTGCTCCCCTTTGGACATTTGGATTTGCACCTGNCAAGCACAATTCCTTCTGTCACCATAAAGTGACACTTTTCCCAATTCAAGACTAGATTCTTCTCCTCACATCTTGTTAGAACTTTCTCCAAGTTTGCCAAACATCCCTCGAATGAATCCCCAAACACCAAAAAGTCATCCATAAAGACCTCCACTATCTTTTTTACCATGTCACTGAAAATTCCCATCATACAGCGTTGAAAAGTCCCCTGAGCATTGCACAGTCCAAATGGCATGCGACAGNTTGCTCCCCTTTGGACATTTGGATTTGCACCTGTACTGTCAAAATTGTCACCCGCATCCTCGGGTTGTTCTTGGTCAATATTCATAGTAGGGGCCAAATTTTGTCTAACAAGTCAGATTCGGTCGTTCCGTCTCCACATAAAACAAAATATATACAAACAAAGTTATACACAAACAAGATTATATACACGAAACAACGTACCTCAGCCCATGATGAAGATCATGGAACTTACCTCCGTCCTCCGAAAATCACCTTCTTGGTTTGACACTTGCCTTCCCCGACAACGGCGCCAAAAATGCTTGACAAATTTCCTTGTTGTTTCCTAACCTATAAACATCACCTTTTAGCATGTATAGTATATGAATAAAGGGGAGTGTCACTCTCCTAGGGATGATGTCAAAAGAAAGGGCAACGGAATGGTGGATGAATGAGATTTCAAATGTGAGTATGTGTGAACAAAAGTGCTCCCCAAGCGCAAGGAGACTTTCGCGGATCGTGTTTTACTTGGTGGTATTCCAAGGTCGTTTCCACGGGGAAGGAAGTAAACCGAGGGGAAGGTGATTTTGGGAGAAAGAAAGTGTAAAATCTTTGATTGTTGGAAGTTGTTTGGTGAAGTTGTTTTGATGCTAGTAAAATGAGAAACAAATGTTGGCAAATCCAAGAGGTCACTCCAATAGGAATACCGTCTCAACTCGAAACCCTCCTCCAATAGAGCATGAATGAACGATTGATTCGTGGGAAGCTAGGGGTAAGATTGGTGAGTATCTAAGCATAAACCGTGACTAGGCCTACGGAATATCAAAGACTCACCAAGTTATCCACCCTCAACCCAGTCAAACCGAACCATTGAACTCTGAAAGAGGGGAGGAGAATGAGTTGAAATGGTATACCCAAGTGGAGGTTCCTCTTGGTTTTGCCAACTAAGAGATTTAGCTATTCATGCTTAAAATAAAGACAACAATATGATGAGAAGACATTATGAAAAAATAAAGACTAAAGCTAAGCATAAACGAATTGCATAAATTTAACTTCCGGATAACCACCTCTTACTAAAGATTGGATGAGAAACTACTCACTCTTCATGGCTTTGTTAAAACTAGAAAAGTGAGTGATGCTCATCCCTCCAAGTAGAGGAGTTACAAGGTAACACATTTTACACAAGGAGCCGATCTTCGACAAAGAATGAGTGAATCACGTTCCACCCTTCACGGCTTTGGTAAAGCTCTAGAAAAGTGGAAGAGTTTCACTCCTCTAAGGGAAGAAGGAAGCTCAAGCAATGGAAGTAAAAGAGCAATAACACAATAAAAGAAAGCAATACTTAAAGTAAAAGAAAGCAATAAATTAAAAGGAAGCAAGAATACAATAAAAGAAAGCAATACTTAAAGAAAGCTATAAGCAATAAGGAAAGCAATAATACTTTTGGAGGGTTTTCCACTACCAAAAGATGAATGCTTTACAAGTCCTAAGGGGTGGTATTTATAGGCAACAAGGGAGGGTGAAAGTCTTGTTAGGTGGCCTTGAATCTTGTTAGGTGAACTTGAAGAGTCTTGTTAGGTGGACTTGAAAATCTTGTTAGGTGGCCTTGAATTCTTTGATCCTCCTTTGTTATGAGCTTTGATAATTGGGANCATCATAATTCTCAAGATCCACAATTCCTTTTTCCTTAAATTTCAATATCCCCTCCAGCTCCAAGTGCTCCTCAACCAAAGTGTCGATTCTATTGACCTCACTTACTTCCTCATCATCACCTGGTAGTTTTGCCAAGTTGAAAACATTGTGCTCCATTGTCATATTCCCAAATTCCAACTTCATGAGACCGTTCATGCAATTTATCATGGCATTAGATGTAGCAAGGAAGGGTCTTCCAAGTATTACGGGAATTTGGGAGCTAAGGTTTGCAACAAGATGTGTATCAAGCACAATGAAATCGACAGGGAAGTAAAATTTATCAATTTGAACTAAGACATCCTCAACTACTCCCCTTGGTGTACGGATACTACGATCCGCCAATTGAAGTGTGATTGAGGTGGGCTTCAACTCCTC
>CAUOFW020003946.1:561899-573263 GCA_963454935.2 Ilex paraguariensis
ATAATGCATTAATTGTTGTTCTTTTCAGGATTTTGTGCGTCAAAGCTACAAACTACTGGGGTGCCAATTATCAAAGCTCAAAACAAAGGGGGATAAAAGAATTCAAGGCCACCTAACAAGATTTTCAAGTCCACCTAACAAGATTTAAAGCCATCTAACAAGACTTTTCAAGTCNTACATGCTAAAAGGTGATGTTTATAGGTAAGGAAACAACAAGAAAATTTGTCAAGCTGCACCCAAAGTTGAGCTAATCACCACCAAAAATGTCTCATCTTCCCTTAGATTTGCATACTTCAAATGGGATGGTAATGGCTTCAATTCCAAATTGGGATTTTGCTCATTTGATGGGAAAATCTTCTTGTCTTGGTGTGGGAGCTTCTCAAATGTAGGGATCCACTTTTCTACCCCTTTCAAACTCTCTAATTCCTCTTGCTCATCAACTTCCTCTAGATTAACATTCTCCTCTTCTTTCAACTTTAGCATGCCCAAAAGTTCCAAGTGTTCTTCCTCCAAGGTGTCAATCCTGTTGATTTCATGCACCTCCTCATCATCCCCTTGTTGCTTGGACAAATTAAACACGTTGAGATCTATAGTCATGTTCCCAAATGCCAACTTCATGAGACCATTCCTGCAATTAATCATAGCATTAGATGTAGCAAGAAAAGGTCTACCTAGTATTACAGGGATTTGGGAGCTAAGATTTGCAATAGGGTGAGTGTCAAGCACAATAAAATCAACAGGAAAGTAAAATTTATCAACTTGCACTAAAACATCCTCAACTACTCCCCTTGGTGTTCGGACACTATGTTCTTCCAGTTGAAGCATGATTGGAGTGGGCTTCAATTCTTTGAGTTGGAGTTGTTGGTACACCGAGTATGGAAGGAGGTTCACACTAGCCCCCAAATCAAGGAGTGCTTTCTCCACCTGGTAATTCTTGATTGTTATTACAATGGTAGGGTAGTCGGGGTCTTTAAATTTTGGAGGGGTGTTTATCCTCAAAATAGAGCTCACTTGCTCGGTAACATTGAGCCACCTTTTCACCATGCATAAGTCCTTCAAGATCTTTGCACAAGATGGAATTTGCTTTATCGTGTCAAGGAGTGGAATGTTTATTTTCACTTGCTTGAACATTCTAATGATATCAAAATAATTAGCCACCTTGAAAGGTGGCTTCAAGCGATTGGGAAAAGGAGCAGGCATGGGGGAAACAAGCACACTTTTATCAACAATTTTTTTATTCTCAACTACCTCTCTTTCTTCTCACTCACTCCACCCTCGATGGTGTCACCCATGGTCTCTTTTTCTTTAGGCAATGTGGCCTTGGGTGAGACCTTTGGCACAATGGTCTTATCAATTTCTTTGCCACTACGAATAGTGGTAACCGCCTTAAGTTGCTCACAACTCTCTCTTAAGGGCTTAGATGACTCAACAACATGTTGACCTCTAGGGTTGAGCAGGGAATTTCCCCTTCTCTTGTTGTGTTGGCCCCATGGAGTTTTTCAACTTTGAGAGTTAGGTCCTAATGTCATTAAAAGCTATGGCATTTTGATTGTTGATGGTGTTTTAATATTGATTGAAGGTAGTCTGGCTTTGAATGAAGCCATGAACCATATCTGTAAACCCCACCCTTTTATCTTTATCTATGTATGAAGGTTTATGTAGCAAGTTATACTTCCTTTGGAAATGTTAATATGGAAATTCAAGAAAATAGTACTTAAAAAGTTAGTTTAGCTGGCAAAAATATGAAATCGTTGTAATAGAACTTGTACCAACTAAGTTTGAGGTACAAAAGCATGTTAAATAAGCTTGGGTTGGATTTGGAAAGGTTTGGAATGTGTTTGAAATGAAAAATAGATAAAATAGGCAAATTTGGACAGGACCTACCGGTAGTACGTTGTCCAATGGATCCAAATGACTGGTAGTCAACAAGTAGTAAATGTCCAATAGATCCGAACTACCGGTAGTCAACAGGTAGTCAGTGGTGAATGGATCCAAACTACCGGTAGTCAACAGGTAGTAAATGTCTAGTATTTCGAAACTACCGGTAGCTCAATAGGTACCCGGTTGCCAATGTATCCAAACTATCGGTAGCTAGATACGAACTACCAATAGATAGTTAAAAAGTCAGGATTTTTTACTTTTAAAACCCCATTTCCACTACATTTACTCCCATTCTTTCACACCATTCTCACTCCACACCTCTTAGAACCCTAATAGAAAGACTTAGAGACGAAGAAAGAAAGGGAGAACAAGAGTTCTAAAGGGGATTAAAGATCAAACCTAGCTAGCTTCTCCAAGAACATCAAGGTAAGGGTTTTCTTCCATTCTTGTCCATTTTGGTAGGGCTAATATTTATATATTCTTTGACTCTAAATCTTATATATTTTCTATGTAATCATCTTTTCTTGGTCTTCTTGCAAATATTATCATGTTTTACACAAGTTAGGGTTGAATACCCATGAAATCCCTTTTCTTGCTTTAAAACCCTAGTTTTTGGAGAGTGATGGATTTTCTTCTTAAATTCTTCCTTTATTATTGATTCGAAACTATAGTGCTTTGTGTTGAGTAATAAAATGATGTTGTTGTGATCTCTTGTATTTCTTTTTCTTAATTGGTTTTGGAATTGTCACATGATAAATTTTGGGATTTTTGAGATATGCTTGTAAATTGAGAAATTGAGTTTGGTATTGTATCTCTCATGAGTGTGTGAGGACCATGGGTGACCTTTGACGAGATATCGTAGAGTGGGTAGACGTTATTCATACTCCGTGTGGGTTTGAACTTTTTCTACCACTCGTAGTGGGGTTAGTGCTTTGGTAAGACTAAATCGCTATTGCTCATGGGTATCGAGGTGGAGGATTAGTATACTAATGCCTGGGTTGGATACATCACTGCCATTGGTATGGTATATGCCCTTCCTAAAGGTTGGATATCTTTGAGAAGATTTGGGTGTGTGTGTGTGGGCTAAATGTTACTCAATGCATTGATTCATGTAGATGCCTTACATCATGGTTGAGATACATGTATATATTGTTGTGAAATGTTCAAGTTATGAATTATTGTTTATTCTATCGGAAATTGTTTTTACAAAAATCTTGGGAAGTATGGGATTCCGCAAGAACTTGTGAAAAACGGTTTATGGTGAAATGGATTATTAATTATATATTGAGTTCTTTTATTCATTAAATTATTGTTGTTATTTAAACTTGAGATCTGTTTCAAATGTCTCTGTTTTCTTTGAAATTTATATTTGCTATTTGTAAAATGAGACCGACCATTTTATATGTTTTTCTAAACCTTGTTTGAGTTTGGGAGGAATGTTGCTACAGATCTTAGTGCTCACCCACTACAAACTATATTTTTCAGATTATGTACTGGAGGAGGAGTTGAGAGTTGATGAACCGGAACACTGGGAGACTCCGATAGACGGGAGCGTGAATCCCGAGGTGGACGCTTAGAGCGACACTTTCTTTTGTTCTAGACTAGGATATTTATTTTGAATATTGTGAAGTCTAGTTTTTCTTTTGTTATTTTGCTACGCTATGATAGTTAAATTTTTGGGATGTAAATTTCATGATTGGGCATATTCTTTTGGATAATGTTGTACATTTTATGGATGAAAAATGAAGTCTTATTTATGTATGGATCATATTAGTGTTCTCATGATGTGAATGGTTTATAGATTGTAATGTCGTCCAAGGTGGGTTTTGGGGCGTTACAATATCCTCCAAATTCCTTTTGTGAGGAGGTTGGTATGTGGATGGGTTAGGTGGTCCTTGTTGGTTAAAGCTTTGTGGAGGTGGACCTTGGGAAAAATTCTGTGGTGGTGGGTTTTGTGAATACCCTTGTGGACTAGACCGGGGGGTATTAGGAGCAAGACGCTTGGCCTTGGGATTGAAATTGATTTTGCCTAGGAGGCACAGGAGGTGTGTATACATTGGAACCATGAGGGGTGGGGTTATCATTTCTCCAACTAAAGTTCAGGTGATTACTCCAACCCGAATTATACATGTTTGAATGAGGGAAGAATGATTGCCTCATTTGATTAAATGCATAGACTTGCTCGTGATACACTTCCTTAAGTGCCAGAATGTTGGGGCACTCCTATATGGAATGCTCCACACATTCACAAATCAAGAAAGCCTCCTCGATCTTTGAAACATTAGACACCTTGTATCTCCTATTAACTTCAGGGCTCTCTACCTTCCTTGATAACTTGGAAATTATTGAAAGTAAGTCCTCTCGGTCTCTCAAGTCATAAATCCATCCCCCATAAGCTTGCCCACTCCCTTGAGTAGTAGACCTTGGTACATCAGTGGGATCCGTAATGTCCCACAATTGTGCATTTTGTGCTAATGTATCAAAGTAGTCTAAGGCCTCATCGGTCCTTGCTCAAAAACTCCCCATTGCACATCATATCTATGAACTGTCGATGGCCCGATGTGATTCTCTCATAGAAGAAACTCACCAACTACCACAGTTCAAAGCCATGGTATGGAATGGATTGTAGCAACTCCTTGTACCGATCCCAACATTGGTAAAATTGCTCATTGGGCTTCTTCGAAAAGTTTTGAATTTATTTTTTTTAAATGGTGGTTCTATGCACCAAAAAATAAATAAAAACTCTAAAAGAATTTAGTTCCAAGATGTTATGGATCGAGGCCTTAAGGAATTTAGCCACGTTTTTGCCTTATCTCTTAGGGAAAAGGGAACAATTTCAGCCTAGCTTTGTCTTCCATACCATGAGTGGTGAAGAAGGTTGCAACAATTTCCTCAAAATCTTTTATATGCAAATAGGGGTTTTCCTTTTCAATTCTGTGGAAAGTGGGAAGTAGTTGCAACATCCTCGGCTTAACTAGGAAGAGATGAGCTTGAACCAGAAGGAAGATGCATGAGGGTGTGGTACTACGTGTGGGTTGAAGGAAATCCCTCATTGACCTCGTCGAAGGCTCAATGTGGATGTGGTTCCCTTCAATCACGGGAGGGGGAAATTGCATTTATGGATTGGCCATTCTAGGTTCTTGTCCTCTCCCACCCCTTTGCATGTTTGGATTTGCACATACATTATCAAAATGATCACCCGCATCCTCAGGTAGGTCTTGGTCAATGTTCATATTGGGGCCCAAAGGTTGTCTAACTAGTCGGTTTTGTTTGTCCCGTCCCCACATATAACAAAACTATCTACAAATAAAAATGTACACAAACAAAAGTATACACAAGGATCAATGGCAACGGTGCCAAAAATGCTTGACTGGTTTTGTTGTAATTCCCTAACCTTCGAACATCATCCCTCAATGTATATAGTGTATGTGTGGAGGGGAGTATCACTCTCCCTTGGAATGATATCAAAAGAAAGGGCAACAGAATAGTGGATGAATGAAATGTAAGATGTGTGTGTGTACAAAAATGCTTCCCAAGCGCAAGAAAAGTATTTTGTGTCGTGTTTTACTTGGAATTGTATTCCAAGGTCGTCTCCTAAGGGAATGAGGTGAATCGGATTAAAGGTGATTTGGTAAAAGAAAAGTGTAAAAATCATTTGTTGTTGAGTTTGGTTTGTGATTGTATCTTAATGAAATTGAAGTAGGAAACACATGTTGGCTAATCCAAAAGGTTTACTCCAATGGGAATGCCAAATCAACTCGAAACCTTCCTCCAATGATGCATAGATGAACGATTGATTCGTAGGAAGCAAGGGTCGAAATAGAAGTGAGGATCCAAGCATAACCCATGACAAGTCTACGGGATATCAAAGACTCACTACCATGTCCACACTCAACCCAGTCAAATCGAGCCATCATACACCAAGGGGAGGAAAGAAAATGAGTTGAAATGGCATACCTAAGAGGAGGTCTCCCTTGGATTAGCCAACTTAATGACTTAGCTACTCATGCTTAAAGGAAAGACAATAATGTACTGGAAAGACATTGTAGAGTAATGAAGATTTTTAGCTCAGTTAATGCAAGAAAACATAAATTAAAATAAAGTGCATTGAATACCCATTTTAAAACTAAGAAATTAAGAACTTGAATGCATTAATGGTGAAAGCTTAAATGAAAGACTGCACATCAAAGCAACTTGTAATAAATGGCATTAAAGACTTCAAACAAAACTTAGAAGGTTCTTACAAGAAATTACAAGGCAATGTGTGGAAGAAAATGCAAAAATATCAACTTCTCTCTCTAACACTATTCATCATCTTCCTTATACTCTCTCTCTATAAATTATAATGTCTATTGCATAATGATCCATCATGGTGTATAAGCCTCCAAAAACATCCATTGAGTGTCCCCCTAGCTATGTGATGTGATTTCCATCCATAGCAGCTAAAAGGGATGGATTGGTGCAGGCAAGTTCAAGCTTTGCCTGCACACCCAGCATCTCCTCTCTCCTCTCTCCTCATTAATTCCCAAAGCTCCAAAAGTCCAATGTAGCTTGAGGAAGGGATGTCCAATGTGTAAGGAGTGTCAGGGACAAGTAGGAGTGTGCTTGGTGGGATGCCCAAGGTTGCAGAGCTTTACATGCAGAATTTGGAAATTTTCAATAAAACCTACCGGTAGGTCGATGGAAACCTACCGGTAAGTTTCACTCTAGTGGGCACAACCTATCGGTAGGTGCAGGTCCAGTAGCTAAAACCTACTCGTATGGCCTACCAGTAGGTTTTTCCTTGTTTTCCTAATTTCATGGTTTCTTCACCTCCTAAGCTATCGTCAAGTCATCCCCTCATCTTCATCCATCTTAAACACCATGAGAAGGCTTAACAAGCATCATTTATCACCAACATACCAAAATTCCATAAATAGCACAAACAATGCATTACCACTCACTTTAACCACAAAAGCTAGCACAAAAGGGATGCAAATGTACTTGGAAAATGCAATATTTTGTGCTAATCAACAACCAACTCCTATGAATCCACAACAAAGTTCACAACCACCACCTCAAGGACCTCCTACATATCAACCATACCAACCACCACACAAAAGAAGTCTTGAGGATACATTGAATCAGTTCATGCAAACCCAAACGAACTACAACACTCATTCCACTCTAACTTTCGATGATTTTAAAGCACGGACCACTCAGTCTTTGGAGGATTTCAAAAGCCACATCCAAAAACTGACCTTATCCATGACCACACACAAGAAGGGCAAGTTTCTTGCCCGACCAAAATGACCACAAGGCCAATTTCATGTGGGAAATCCTTCAATCATGAAAACCCCGCAAGACCAAGGTCAAGCTATCCCTACACTGAGAAGTGGCAGGGTGATTGAAGAAACCATAAGAGACATGATAATTCCAAAGCCAAGACCTAAGTTAATCCCAGTCACTGAACCAATTAAGCTTGAACCTATGATTGAAAAAGAGCCTGAACCTGTAATTGAAAAAGAGCCAGAACCATCAAAGGAAAAAGATCCTTCATGTCATATTCCTACTCATGTTCCTTAAAGACTCAAAATAGTACAAAAGTTAAACAACCATCCAGAAATCTATGAGCTCTTTAAGCAAGTGAAAATCAATATTCCACTTATGGATGCAATCAAGCAGCCTCCCTCTTATGCTAAGTTCCTAAAAGAGTTGTGCACAATCAAGAGAAGCCAAAATGTTCAAAGAAAAAAAAAGCCTTCTTGACAGAACAAGCCAATGCCCTACTCCAACACAAAACCCCTCCAAAATACAAGGATCCAGGGTGTTCAACTGTGTCATGTGTCATTGGAAACTTTATAATAGAACAAGCTCTGCTGGATCTTGGAGCCAGTGTCAATTTGCTCCTTTTCTCTGTCTATCAGCAATTGGGTCTGGGTGAACTCAAACCCACTTGTATTACACTCCAGTTGGTAGATAGGTCTGTCAAAGTCCAGAGAGGCATAGTTGAGGATGTCCTTGTTCAAGTGGACAACTTTGTCTTCCTTGTTGATTTCATTGTTTTGGAAACTCAACCAGCGATGCATTCAAAGAACTAAATTCCCATCATTCTTGGTCAACCCTTCCTAGCAACCTCCAATGCATTAATCAATTACAGAAATAGAGTCATGAAATTAACTTTTGGGATATAACTCTTGAACTTAATATTTTCAATATTGTCAAGCACCTAGGAGAGGGCAAGGAAGTGAGAGAAATGAATTCCATTATGTCATTGATTCACAAACATTTGAATGATACATTTTGTGAAACCTCTGTTGAATCCTGTCTTTTGGACCCTATCACATCTGAATTAATAGATGATGATCAAAATCCATAAATTTACCCTACTCATGTTGTTGAGACATGGGCACCCAAATTTGAAGAACTTCCATCAAGTGGTACAAAGCCACTTTCATCAAGTGTCAAGCCACCAAAGCCTGAACTAAAACCTCTCCCATCTAACCTAAAATATGCATTCTTAGGGGAGGATGAGTCATACCCAATGGTAATTTCATCTAAGTTTGCAGAGTTGTAAGAGTCTAAGATGATTGAAGTTCTTAGACACCATAAAAGTACCATTGGGGTGGACCATTGCTGATTTGAAAGGTATAAGCCCATTAATCTGTAATCATGCTATATACCTTGAGGAGGATTCAAAACCTTCTCGTCAAATTCAGCAACGGTTAAACCCTCACATGAAGGAGGTTGTAAGGACTGAGGTGCTCAAACTATTGGATGCTAGAATAATCTTTCCCATCTCTGATAGTAAATGGGTTAGCCCAACCCAAAATGTGCCCAAGATCTCTAGGGTCACAGTAGTCAGAAATGATGCCAATGAGTTGGTACCAACTCGAGTCATCATGGGATGGCGAATGTACATGGACTATCAAAAACTCAATTTGGTAACTAGGAAAGACCATTTTTCTCTTTCATTTCTTGATCAAGTCTTAGAAATAATTGCAGGTCATGCATTCTACTATTTCTTAGATGGGTATTCTGGGTATAATCAAATTTAGATAGCACTAGATGAACAGGAGAAAACAAAATCCACATGCCCCTTTGGCACCGCTGCATTCAAAAGGATGTCGTTTGGACTTTGTAACACTCCTGTAACATTCCAAAGTTGCATGCTGAGTTTGTTTAGTGACATGATTGAGAAAATTTTGGAAGTGTTCATGGATGATTTTTCTGTATATGGGGATTCATTTGATTTGTGTCTGACAAATCTGGAGATAATGTTGATAAGATGTAAGGAAGCCAATCTAGTGCTCAATTGAGAGAAATTTCATTTCATGGTAATGATTAGCACAAAAACATCACATATATTTTATGTTAATATGCCCTTCTATACTTGTTTTTGTCATGAAATTAGGAAGAAATATGTTTAATCTTTATTTTGAAAGAGTTTTGTGTAAATGCAGATAGAATGATGTAAATGGTTTGAGTTAAGCCCCCATTGAAGTGTTTGAAGTCAATGAAGAAGAAGGGGTAGCTTAAAAGAACGCTTGGTGGGTGAAGAAACCAAAAAAAAATTAAGTTGGTTGAAAACCTTCCGGAAGGTTTGGCTAAAAACCTTCTCGAAGGTTTTGCCTTAGACTGCCTACTCATTGCCAAAACCTTCCGAAAGGTTTTGCTCACTGGAATGCTCATTTAAATGTTCCTGCACAAACCTTTCGAAAGGTTTATGTCAACCTTATGGAAGGTTTTGCCCAGATTGCCCAGACAGCCTGCAACTCAAGCTCTGCCATTTGGAGGCCCCACCTACACTTCCCCAACAATTCCCTTGACATTACTTACACATCTAAAAGCCTCCCCTCACCTCTACTTGGACTTTGGAGATTTGTGCAATAATGAGGAGAGAGAAGAGGCATGGCAAGAGAGAAAGGCTAGGCTTGTCTAACCAGCACCAACCCATCCCTTTCAACCCCCTATGATTGGGATCACATCACAGGCTAAAGGCGGACTCCATGGACATTTTTTGTATCATTCATTATGAATTATTCAGTTGAGATTGCAATATAGAGAGAGAGTGTCCAAAGTAGAAGATGACTAGTGTTAGAGAGAGAAGTTAATATTTTGGCATTTTCTTCCATACATTGTCTTGTAATCCCTTGTAAGAATCTTGTAAGCTTTATCTAATGCCTTTAATGCTATTTACTTCAAGTTCATTTCAAGTTTAGTCTTTCATTCTAGCTTTCACCATTAATGTTTTCAAGTTCTTCGTTTTCAAGCTTTAAGATGGGAATTAAATGCACTTACTTATAGTTTGATTTTTCTTGCATTAATTTATCTCCAATCTTCACTTCTAATCAATGTTTTTCCATTACATTATTGTCTTTGCCTTAAGTATGAGTAGTTAAGCTTTTAAGTTGGATAATCCAAGGGAGACCTCCTCTTAGGTATGCAATTTCAACTCATTTTCCTTCCTCCTCATAGTGTACTTTGATTCGGTTTGACTAGGTTGAGTGTGGACGTGGGTGTAAGCCTTTGATATCCCGTAGACTTGTCATGAGTTATGCTTGGATCCTCACTTCCATTTCATCCTTCGGTTCTCATGAATCAATCGAACATCTAGACACCATTGGAGGAAGTGATTCACACTTTTTAGTGATCGGATTAATATTATACACCCAAGTATAAGTGGTCGAATTGTAATTTTCTCGGTTTTAAGTTCAAGTATCGATCCCATGAAGAGTTTTAATAATTTGGAAATGAAATAAAATAGTTAAGCTGATAATTCGAATAGGGCAGCATGTGATAGCTTGTGATGTGAGCTTAGATTGATAACTAGTCTAAGTAAATAGTTATGTGCAGATAGAGTAAGACAATAATAAAAAGTATCCTTCAGTTCAAGGATCCCATATGCATTATATTGGTTAAATACTGGAAATGCTACCTTACAATAATCAACTTCCATGTTACTGGCAAGTTAACTGGTACGTCTGATATATATAAACCATCACACAGCAACTTCTTAGGTTAGCTAGTGGTATCCATGACAATTGATTAATCCAAGCAAACCAGAAGGACAAGCCATTCATGAGAAATACTTGAATTATTCATTTGTCTTTATAATAGTAGGTGCATACATAATAAACCATAACACAGCCACTTCTTAGGTTAATTGGTGGTATTACTCATAACATAGCAACTTCAGAGGTTAGCTGGTTATAGATATGTCAATTGATTAATCCAAGCAAACCAGAAGGACAAGTCATTCATAAAGAATACTTGCATTATTCATTTGACTCTATCTGTGATATATATATACCAATTAAACATCCTCAGCGTTCCGCTGGAGGATAAACCATACCGATAGGAATGCCGTGGTTGTTAGACTGGAAATATTATCCTTTACACCAGTTAAACAATCTGAGTAATCCAAAAGGACAAGTCATTCATGAGGATCACTTAGGTCATTCATCTGATAGTTATATATATATATATATATATATATATATA
>CAUOFW020003946.1:573333-597026 GCA_963454935.2 Ilex paraguariensis
TATATATATATATATATATAAGTTAAACCCTAATAATCCAAAAGGACAAGCCATTTATGAGGATCATTTAGGTTTTGTACCATGCATCAATTAACATCCTCAGCATTCTGGTGGAGGAGGACAAGCCATACCGATAAGAATGTTGTGGTTGTTTTACTGGCAGGTTGATGATGCACTGATGACATACCTCCAGGCACAGCACCAAAAGTACGTACGTCATTGTATCATGCATGAAGCATAAAATACATAGATATGTAAATATATAAAACATCAGTATTTCCAGAATTTAACCAGTATTATACATATGTTTACCTTTCACTGGAGGATATACTGAACTACTCATGCCCCATTGCTACAGACAAGCAAGGTGTGCAGGCAGTTTTCATTATAACTAAAATTAAAATACATAATCTAAAATTTCTTTCACAAGGAACAATTGAAACACAATCACCTTTATTATCAGTTAAGACAAAAAAGTGACGGCAGTTCAACTATCCGAATAGAAAGATACAACAGAAATGTAGAAGTACAAAGTTTGGACTGAAGTGCATCACGGACCAGATCATTTCGTAACTTTTCTTTTTCTCTGTCTCTTTTGTCTTTCTCTTTTCTTTTTCTTTCTTCTTTTTCTTTCTTGTTTCTGGCCTGTTGATGAATGAAGAGGAGATGTCTATTTATAGAGAAAAAGGAAGCAGGAGCAGGCAAATCAAGTTCAGCCGTCAAGAGTGACCGTCCGGACGCCACCACCACCGTCCGAACGGTGGAGCTTTTCTCTAATTTCCCGCTTATAGCATGCTGACTCTTCTCTTGGTTTAATTACACTTTAGCCTTTGTATTTTCAAGCTTCCATACTTTGCTCCTTGTATTCTTCGATAATTCTGCATTAAACCCTGACACTTTGGACATAAAATATTTAAAACCCTAATTCCTACACAAAACCCTAATTGACTTTAATTACTAGTTTTTTAGTTATTTTATCACATCAATTTGAATTTTTAACTATTATGATTTATATACTAATTAAGATTAATCACACTCTCCAACTTAAACTTTACTAATCCATAGTAAATTATAAAAAACTATTAACACAATATAATACAAACGGAGGTAAAATCATTTTCGTAGATTTTTCACGATTGCATTTAGCATATGCAATAGGCCTTTAAACCTCTAGGTGATTCCTAGTGGACGAGTTTTGTCTCATGAAGGTTTCCAGTGAAACTACCAACAAACTTCAGTAGTTAGAAATTTATAACTCATATTTTTCATAAGTAAAATTAAATTAATATTCTATCTGTCTTGTCAAGATACTTCCTTCTCTGATCACTATAAGAGTAACACACGTTAGTTGTAATATTATCTACATATTTTTATAAAAACTTTTGTGTTTGTAATGATTTCTTTATTTTTAAAAATCATTTGAGAAATATTATCCTCTTTCGAGGTTGTTTTGATGTCAATCCTTCCCTGAAATACACTCAGCAAAAAGAACACACCTATTATAGTGACTATTCTCACAATCTACATGTGATTGGAATATAGTTAACAAAGCAAATAATTTCACATGTAGTAATCAAAAGAGCGGTCAATTGAATAAAGTAGAATTTGACATAATCTCATGAAAGAATATTAACACTATATTAAATATACTATTAACATTTTCCTCAAGACTCAAATTTTTTGCCCCAAGCCCTTGATTCCACCAAGCTTGATTTTGAAACTTTGGTGAAATCTCTTATTTTTTTGGTGTGGTCGTGTAACCCTCGACGAGGAGATCGACTTTTGTTCTTGTCCAGAGTGGATTTGAGCACCGTAGCTTTGTAGATCGTAGAAAAAAGGTGGAGAAACTCTCTCTTTTCCTCTTTTTCTCTCACATTGGAACCGGCTGATGAATAGGGGAGGAAATCTGATTTTCTTCCCCTATTTATAGCCTCCCAATGCTTGGTCCACAACGCGCCACATGGCCCTATTTTTCAGGGACTGTTTTAGCCCCGAAACGATTAAATTTCGTCCTGCTTCAAGTTCAAAATATTTTTATTTTAATTTGATTTAAATTATTTTTCAACCTTCAAAATTTTTTATCAAAATTCCATTTTTAGGTCACTCGAGACTCGACCGCCTCATAAAATGTGAAAAAATCTGACTATCTCGGAATTCGATGAAATTTGACGTGGTAACTAGATTTTGCGAGATGAATCCAACGGTGAGGTCCATTTTGTCATCTGAATTCTAAAAAATTTCAGGTTTACAACTCATACTGTAGTGACAAATTATCATTTTGCCCTTTTTCATAAAAAGTTTAAATTTACCCAAATTTTACAAGTACGCATTAGGAGTAATTCATTTTCTTTATTTTGTATTACAGAAAAACCATAATTTTTTGGGACTACTTGTGTAGGGCTAACCCATTTACTATCAGATATAGGATAGATAATATTTGCATCTAATAGTTTAAGTACTTCATTGTGAACTCCCTTTTTCAAGTGTGGATTTAATCTTCTTTGCATTTGACGAGATGGTTTAGCATTTTCTTTTTATATACATACAATGAGTACACAGCAATGAGCTTATACCTTTTATATCAGCTATTGTCCATCTAAGAACACTTTGATGATTTTTTAATACTTCTGTTAATTCTTTTTCTTGACTTTCAGATAAATTCGATGATATGATTACAAGATGAATTTCTTTTTTTTCCAAAAAAAACATATTTTAGATTGGTTGGAAGTGGTTTTAAATCTAGCTTAAAGATTTTTACATTAGATTCTATAGATTTAGGCAACAGATTTTCACATTTTGGAATTCCTAGATTTTTTGATTCGTTTTTAGATACAGATTTTTCTGTGTTTAAATCTTATTCCAGAAAAACCTTTTCAAAAAACTTTGGGTTAATGTTTTAATACAATTTATTTCATGCACTTCATCTTCTTCTCTAGGCTATTTAGCACTATTAAAAACATTTAATTCCAAGGTCATATTTCCAAAGGAAAGTTTCATGATTCCATTTCTACAATTAATCAAAGCATTTGATGTAGCTAGGAATGGTCAACCTAGAATCAAAGGTATATATGCAGATTCATAATAAATTGGTTCCGTGTCTATAACAATAAAATCTGCTGAAAAATAAAATTGATCAACTTGGACAATAACATCTTCCACAGTTCCTCGTGGAATTTTTATTGAACGGTCTACTAATTGTAATGTGATATTGGAAGGTTTTAGTTCACTTTATCCTAATTGTGTATAAACTGAATATGGCATTAAATTACAACTAGATCCAAGATCTAGCAGAGCTTCTTTGATTTGGAAATTTTCATTGATGCATGAGACTGTTAGACTGCCTGGATCTTTGTACTTAAGTAGCGTATCATGTTGTATTATAGTATTAACTTGTTCAATTAGGAATGCTTTCTTTGGTATATTTTTTCTTCTCTTTATTGTGCAAAGATCTTTTAAAAACTTAGCATAAGCTGGAACTCGTTTTATTGCATCCAACAAAAGAATGTTAATTTTGACTTGTTTGAATAGTACAAAAAATTTCAGATTAATCTTTTTTATATGAAAGTTTTTTGATCCTGTGAATGGAATAGGACATGGTTGATCTTTTTCATTTTGTATTTCTCGTTGTTTTTCAATTGAAGGTTCAAGCTCAAGTGGTTCATTAATAGAACTTTCTTTACACATTTTCTTTGAAATTTTAGGTTTAATAGTTTTATCAGTGACTTTTCCACTTCTTAGTGTTGTGATTGCTTGTACTTGAGTTGGGGAGGCTTCAAATGACATAACATTAGCTTGACTCTAACTTTGTGGAGGTTTAGGTTGAGATGAAAACTTTCCTTTCTCTAGCATACTGAGAGACTGTGTTAATTTAGCTAGATGCATTTTAATATCTTCAATACTCTGATAAGTTTGAGTTTTAAAATCATTAAAATCTTGAGTTGTTTGAGTGTTAAAACTCATTTGACTTTGAATAAATTGATTCATAGTATCTTCCAGAGTTCTTCTTTGTGGGGGTCGATAGGGCTGATAACTTTGTTGATTTTGTGGTTATGATGGACCTTGTGTTTGATTTGCAGGTTGTGTATTTCTCCAACTAAATTTCGGATGATTTCTTCGTTCTGGGTTGTAAGTTTCAGAATATGGATTCAAATAAGGCTTATTATTATAAGTTGGAAAAACATTAGATTGTTCAATTAACACTTCTTTGAATGCAGGTATAGTTGGACACTTGTTGCAGGATGTCCTGACAACTCACAAATTTCACAGATTTGATCAGTAGTTGATACAACAGATACTTGTTCTATTTTTTTCATATCTAAGGCTTCTAGTTTTCGAGATAAACTTGTCATTTTCACTCTTAAATCATCATCATCTTTTAACACATATTTTTCTTTTTCGGATGTAGATGGCTTAGTTTCTATTATGTTTGAAGAAGTTGAGTCCCACATCTGGGAACTCTCAGAAATAGTATCAAAAAATTGAAATGCTTCTTCAAGATTTTTACTCATAAATTCCCTCTGCGCCATCATTTCAACAAATTGTCACATTGTAGGTGGAAGAGCATCATAAAAAAAATCAACTAAGGTCCAGTTTTCAAATGCATGATATAGACAAGCTTGGAGAAGATCTTTAAATCTTTTCCAACATTGATAAAAAATTTCCCCTTCTTTTACAGAAAATTTCATTATTTGACCTCTTAATATATTGGTACGATGTATAGGAAAAAACTTTTTAAAGAACTCAGCTTGTAAAACTTGTCAGTTTGTGATTGAATTGGCTCTTAAAGAGCTAAGCCATTGTTTTGATTTATCTTTTAAAGAAAAAAAATAGTTTTAGTCTAACCATTTCGGAGTTATCTTGCAATGTTCCACAGACTTCTTCAAATTCTTTCATATGAACATAAGAATTTTCAGTTTATAAACCATGAAATTATGGTAATAATTGAATTGTTCCTAGCTTAATATTAAGATTTGGAGCATCTATTGGAAAAGAAAAACATGATGGGACATTAGTTTGTGTAGGGTGTACATATTCTCTTAATGGTCGAATATTTTGAACTACTTCTTGTTCTCAAGGTTGTTCTTCCCTAGAAACGTTTCTAGCCATACTAGTTCAAATGATTCTTCAGTAGATGAAGATGAGGAAGATGAAGGAGATGAATGATTTACAAATCCTACGGATGAATGAACAGACATAAACAAAAAAAAAAAGAACACACTTTATATACATAGAATACAAATAAACAACTTGTGTATCTTGTCCTAGCCTGCACCAACCCATCCCTTTCAGCCCCCTATGATTGGGATCACATCATAGGCTAAAGGGGGACTCCATGGACATTTTTTGTGTCATTCATTATGTATTATTTAGTGGAGATTGCAATATAGAGAGAGAGTGTCCAAAGCAGAAGATGCATAGTGCTAGAGAGAGAAGTTAATATTTTTGCATTTTCTTCCATACATTGTCTTGTAATCCCTTGTAAGAATCTTGTAAGCTTCATTTAATGCCTTTAATTCTATTTACTTCAAGTTCATTTCAAGTTTAGTCTTTCATTCTAGCTTGCACCATTAATGTTTTCAAGTTCTTCATTTTCAAGCTTTAAGATGGGAATTAAATGCACTTACATATAGTTTGTGTTTTCTTGCATTAATTTATCTCCAATCTTCACTGCTAAACAATGTCTTTCCATTACAATATTGTCTTTGCCTTAAGTATGAGTAGTTAAGCTTTTAAGTTGGCTAATCCAAGGGAGACCTCCTCTTAGGTATGCCATTTCAACTCATTTTCCTTCCTCCTTGTAGTGTACTTTGATTCAGTTTGACTAAGTTGAGTGTGGACGTGGGTGTAAGCCTTTGATATCCCGTAGACTTGTCACGAGTTATGCTTGGATCCTCCCTTGCATTTCATCCCTCACTTCTCATGAATCAATTGAACATCTAGACACCATTGGAGGAAGTGATTCACACTTTTTAGTGATCGGATTAATATTATACACCCAAGTATAAGTGGTCGAATTGTAATTTTCTCGATTTTAAGTCCAAGTATCAATCCCACAAAGAGTTTTAATAATTTGGAAATGAAATAAAATAGTTAAGTTGGTAATTCGAATAGGACAGCATGTGATAGCTTGTGATGTGAAGTTAGATTGATAACTAGTCTAAGTAAACAATTATGTGCAGATAGAGTAAGACAATAATAAAAAGTATCATTCAGTTCAAGGATCTCATATGCATTATATTGGTTAAATACTGGAAATGCTACCTTACAACAATCAACTTCCATGTTACTGGCAAGTTAACTGGTACGTCTGATATATATAAACCATCATATAGCAATTTCTTAGGTTAGCTGGTGGTATCCATGACAATTGATTAATCCAAGCAAACCAGAAGGACAAGTCATTCATAATAAATACTTGAATTATTCATTTTTCTTTATAATAGTAGGTGCATACATAATAAACCATAACACAGCCACTTCTTAGATTAATTGGTGGTATTAGTCATAACACAACAACTTCTTAGGTTAGCTGGCAATAGATATGTCAATTGATTAATCCAAGCAAACCAGAAGGACAAGACATTAATGAAGAATACTTGCATTATTCATTTGACTCTATCTGTGATATATATATATATCAGTTAAACATCCTCAGCGTTCCGGTGGAGGATAAACCATACCTATAGGAATGTCGTGGCTGTTAGACTGGCAATATTATCTTTTATACCAGTTAAACGATCTGAGTAATCTAGAAGGACAAGTCATTCATGAGGATCACTTAGGTCATTCATCTGATAGTTATATATATATATATATATATCAGTTAAACCCTAATAATCCAGAAGGACAAGCCATTTATGAGGATCATTTAGGATTTGTACGATGCATCAGTTAACATCCTCAGCGTTCCGATGGAGAAGGACAAGCCATACCAATAGGAATGTCGTGGTTGTCTTACTGGCAGGTTGATGATGCACTAATGACATACTTCCAGGCACAGCACCAAAAGTACGTACATCATTGTATCATGCATGAAGCATAAAATACATAGATATATAAATATATAAAGCATCATCATTTCCAAAATTTAACCAGTATTATACATATGTTTACCTCTCACTAGAGGATATACGGAACTACTCACGCCCCATTACTACAGATAAGCAGGGAGTGCAGGCAGTTTTCATTATAACTAAAATTAAAATACATAATCTAAAATTTCTTTCACAAGGAACAACTGAAACACAATCACCTTTATTATCAATTAATACAAAAAAGTGACGGCAGTTCAACTATCCGGAAAGAAAGATACAACAGAAATGTAGAAGTACAAAGTTTGGACTGAAGTACATCACGGACCGGATCGTTTTGCAACTTTTCTTTTTCTCTTTCTCTCTTCTTTTCTCTCTTCTTGTTCTCCCTTCTTTTTCTCTCTTGGTTCCAGCCTGTTGATGAATGAAGAGGAGGTGCTTATTTATAGAGGAAGAGGAAGCAAGAGCTGACAGATCAAGTTCAACCGTCAAGAGTAACCGTCCAAACGCCACCACCACGGTCCAGACAGTGGAGCTTTGCTGGAATTTCCCACTTGCATCATGCTGACTCTTCTCTTGGTTTAATTACACTTTAGCCTTTGTATTTTCAAGTTTCCATACTTTGCTCCTTGTATTCTTCGATAATTCTGCATTAAACCCTAAAACTTTGGACATAAAATATTAAAAACCCTAATTCCTACACAAAACCCTAATTGACTTTAATTACTAATTTTTTAGTTATTTTATCACATCAATTTGACTTTTTAACTATTATGATTTATATACTAATTAAGGTTAATCAGGAAGATTTCGAGTTGGCTTGGCATTCCCATTGGAATGAACCCTTCGGATTAGCCAACACTTATTTTCCCATTTTAATTCCATCAAGAGACAAACACAAATCACCAAACTCAACCACCAAAAATTTTTACACTTTCCTCTTTTTACCAAAATCACCTTCAACACGATTCACCTCCTTCTCTGAGGCGACAACCTTGGAATACGATTTTCAAGTAAAACACGACACACAAAACTCTCTCTGCGCTTGGGGAGCATTTTTTTTCACACACATGCACGCATTTCATCCACCAATATTCTGTTTTCCCATTTCTTGCTTCAAACCCGAGTGAGAGTGACACTCACACACATAGGCCAGATACACATTGAGGGTTCTTGTTCAGAGAATTGGGAATACAATGGAAATGCTCAAGCAGGAAACACAAGGCATTGTCCTAGGTCACATTGTGTCGTCTGAAGGCATGAAAGTTGACAAGGTAAAAAGAGATCTGATTGAAAATTTGCTTGCTCCCAAGACTGTTAAAAATATCTGATCATTTTTAGGACATGCAGGGTTCTATAGGAGATTCATAAAAGACTTTAGTATCATATCTAAATCCATGTGTCATCTCCTAAGTCAGGATGTATCTTTTACGTGGAGTGAAGCATGCCAGAAAGCTTTTGATAAGCTTAAAGGTATGTTAATCTCTGCCCAATAATGCAACCTCTTGACTGGACTCTACCATTTGAATTAATTTATGATGCAAGTGATTATGTTGTAGGAGCTGTGTTGGGACAAAGAAAGGATAAGAAACCCCATGTGATTTACTATGCAAGAAAAACTTTGAATGATGCTCAAATGAATTATTCCACAACTGAAAAAGAATTATTTACTGTAGTTTTTACTCTGGAGAAATTTCATTCTTATCTTATTGGTTCTTCTATTATTATGTTCATTGACAATGCAGCATTAAAATTCTTGTTCACAAAGAAAGATGCCAAGATAAGGCTTTTGAGATGGATATTCTTATTATAAGAGTTTGATCTGATCATTAAGGACAAGAAAGGTGTTGAGAATGTGGTGGTAGATCATCTATCCAAGTTAACATATGAATTTCATGAGGAAGACCTGCCAATCAATGAAAATTTTCCTAATGAACAACTATTCATAGTCATGGAAACACTATGGTACGCTAATATTGCTAACTTCCTTACTACTAGTACGTTTCCTCCTTCCATTACAATGATGGATAAGAAGAAATTTCTGAGGTAGGTTCGTAATTTCTTTTGGGAGGATTCATACGCGTTTAAGTTTTGTAAGGATCAAATCATAAGGCATTGCATCCCCTATCATGAGAGCAGTCAAGTAATATCTTTTTGTCATTTTGAAGCATGTGGTGGCCATTTTTCATCAAAAAAAAAAACCGCTACAAAAATTTTGCAGTGTGAATCTTATTGGCCCACACTTTTTAAAGATGTTCATGCCTTTTGTCTAACTTGTGATACATGCCAAAGGTTGGGAAGCATTTCTAAAAGAAACATAATGCCCTTGCCAATTCTGGTAATCAAAATTTTTACTGTATGGGCATAGATTTTATGGGACCATTTTCCCCTTCCTTTGGCGATTAATATATTTTAGTGGTTGTCGATTATGTGTCCAAATGGGTTGAAGCAATTCCATGCCGAAATAATAATCACCGAACAGTGATCAAATTTTTAAAAGAAAATATTTTGTCCAGGTTTAGAATTCCTAAATTCATTATAAGTGATGGGGGTGCTCATGTTTGCAATCATCCTTTTTGAAATTTGATGAAAAAGTACTTGATTTATAATAAAATGGCAACCCCTTATCATCCACAGACTAGTGGACAGGCTAAATTAGCTAATCAAGAGATCAAACTGATTTTAGAAAAAATGGTAAACCCGAACTGCAAAGATTGATCGTGAAGATTAACTTATGCACTCTGGCATATTGCACTACTTTTAAAACAATTTTAGGCATGTCTCCTTATCAATTAGTCTATGGCAAGCCTTGTCACCTACTTGTGGAATTGGAACATAGAGCATACTGGACCATTAAAACAAATGAATTTTGACCTAGACAAAGTTGGACTCTCAAGAAAACTTCAAATTAATGAGTTGGCGGAATTGAGAAATGAGGCATATGACAATGCTAAAATTGCAAAGGAAAGGATGAAGGTTTTTCATGATAAAAACATATTGAGAAAATTCGTTACCCTTTCACAAAAAATCCTCTTATTCAATTCAAGGCTCCGCCTGTTTCCTAGTAAGTTAAGATCAAGGTGGACTGGACCTTACATTGTCAAACAAGTGTTTGGACATGGAACGGTGAAAATGGAAAATCCATCAAATGGTAATATTTTTACTGTCAATGGTTAGTGTTTGAAACCATTTTTGGAAGGCTTTGTTAAAAATGTGGAAACCATTTTCGTAATGGATCCAGAATATTCCTCTGAGATTCACGCCTACCACAACAAAAAGGGGTCGGGTCAGGAAAAAACAACCCAAACCAACCCGAAAGGATGCCTTTATAAGGCTTACAACCCTTTCCCTTTTTCCCCATTCGTCGATGTCCTTGTTTCTTCTTCTTCTTCTTCTTCATTTTCTCTGTTCTCTGTAAAACAACCCACCCCTTGCAACTCCATGGCCACACACTCCATAAACATAATCCTTTGCTTCATGTTTTACATTTTAATTTTTTAATTTGCTTATGGGTGTTCTGCTTCGGTTCACACTCACACACAAGGATTTTCATCCACGCCAAAACCCAGATCTTCACAAAGATGATAAATTTGTGTATTTTTTTTGTAGGCATCGGCAGATGAATAGATCTCTACTTGCCATAGTAACTACACTTTGCGTATACTGGTAAATTCAAAACATTGGGGACAACGTTGAGTTTAGGTTGGGGTGAGAACTAAAGTTCTTATTTTGTGCCTTTAAAAAATTTTCTTCATCATATTGTGTATTTTGTCTTGTATTTTGCATTTTTACAGTCTTTATAGTGATGATCATGTCTTTAAAGCAGTTTCAATCGTCTTTGTGACTGACCAACGTTAAAAAACTAGATATAGTGTCTTAAAGCTTAGCAAGCATGGATAGTAAGCTTTTTTGGTTCAGTCTAGGAGTATTACGCACTTTTCCATATGATGTACATGCTGTGATAATGAGAAAAGCAAGATTAGTAAGAAAAACCAAAATCTGAGAACAGCAAGTGATATCACTAAGCGGCAGAAGCACTTTTGCTAAACGTCATCGTGCCAAAAGACTTGGTGCTTGTAAACAATATGGCTGGATCTATCACATTAAAGAAAATAATCAATGTTCCGTACCAATTTTCAGTCGCGCATTCGATCGATTAGACTGGATAGTGAATGGGTAAAGTAAGGATTATCCTGAAATGCCATGCTATTCCGGTACTTTACTCACCCTTTTTGTGCGACAGGAAATTAGAAGAGTCACTGATTGTTCAAATGGCATGGAGACAGAGGAAAACTAAGATTAGACTATTTTTTGACAAAAATTGTGGAAAACTGTGTTTTTGGGATGAAAGCCAAAGGTCTGAACTTTTTGTAAAAAGTGTGAATATCTTTCTATTAGATGTAAAAAATCCTTTTTTGTTGAAAATAAATGTGGGCCGAGTAAGGAATGTCCTAAAATACCAACCTGAAGCGTGGATAGGGACTTATCCTGAGACGCCATGATGTTTTCAAGTTTAATTTTTGAGTGTATAAATTTATTTTAATATGTGTATATAAATTTGCATAATATAGTGATTTTTGATTTGGCCTTTGAACGCCAGTTAACGTTCGAACGTTGGTTGCTCACAGTACTTTGGCCTATGCAGGAAATGAAAAGTATTGGGAGCACCAAACTTTCGAACGCCTGGGTAACGTTTGAACTAAGACCTAACATTCGAACACCATACCCATGTTTGAATGCCAAGAGCTTACAGTACTTTGGCCTCTAACAAAACATCAAAAGTACAGGGAGCTCTCCACGTTCAAATGCCAGTGTAACGTTCTAACCATGTTTTTAAAATCCTTCTACACACATTCGAACGTCAGTAACGTTTGAACGTTGTCAGCCTACCTATAAATACCTGGTTCGTCTTCTTCATTTCAAAACCACCCAAAGACCCTCTAAACCTCCAAATCCTCAGTGACTCTTCACTTTCTAGCCCTCAAAATCTTATCCATTTCCAATTTCTATCCAAAATCAGGCATCCCAAATGCATTTCCGCCTCATTTCTCCCTTTTTTCACAAAAAAAAAATCCAAACTCTCAAGCCCTAAAACCTCCAAAACTGAGAGCCATGCCACCAAGGATGAAAATGCCCGCAAGGCGCAAGATGGCCAACCAAGAGCCAAATTTTATGGAGGAAGTGATTGAAGAGTGAGAGGGAAGGCCACCTATAGTCCAAAGATACGATAGAACTCGCTTCTCCAATGCCCTCACAACAGATAGGTACAAAAATTTCTACCAAAATCAAGCTATTATTTGTGAACGTTCAATTGAATTGATTGATTTTGTAGAGTTAGGGCTTTATGCCAATATAGAGGCGAGGGGTTGGACTATGTACATGAGAAATGAAGGGGAGGCGATATAGGAGTTGGTGTGGGAGTTTTACTCCAACGCTGAGATTGTGCATGGGGTGATAAAGACGTATGTGAGGGGATCCCACATCAATGTTGATGTGAATTATATTGTGGAGATGCAGACTGTACTATCCCCCGAGAAAGAATGTTGAGATGAATGTTATGGGTGTTGAGTTGACAGTCTTGGCGACTTTTTCTTGGGGAGGATGGAGATTTTTTAGGCAAGGTGAATTGATGAACAAGTATAAGATGTTGAATTTGATTGTCGTCTCAAACCTTGCTCCCATCAGACGCAAGAATGAGATCCTCCAAAGATGGCCCGATTGCTATACGCAATAGGTAGGGGCCACAGCATAGATCTCCCATCCTTGATCTTGACGAAGATGATGAAGGGGTGTGATGTCAAGAGGAATTCACTCCCCTTCGGTACACTTGTGACAAAGATGTGCCTAGACTGGGGAGTCCAAGTCAGGCTGCAGATGGGAGTGCAAAAGCTGATGGGACCATTGAACAAGACATCCTTTCGACGGAGCCTAGGTCACAGTGGCGGCCCAGCAACGAGACAGGACGAACCACCAGCCTGAGGCACAGATGAGCTGCAGGATGTTTTGAATGAGGAGGAGGAGAGAGAGGCTAAGAGAGCCCATGAGGAGGCACATACTGAGGTAGGTTCCAACACTAGCACCAGCACCCGACAGTCACTACTAGATATCATGCTTTGCATCGAGGCCAAGCAAGATGAGATTCTCGGCCTGTTGAGGGGTGGAGCTGGTGGACCATCAGGGAAGACGAGAGAGAGAGAGAGATTTATGTACTTAAGAGTGGGTGGTTGTGTATGGGTTACTTCTTTTGTTGGATGATTTGAATCTTTGTTATGCTAAACGATAATCTTTTGTGAAATGAATGCATTAGTTTCTTTTTTTCTATTACATTTGTCTTTTTAAATGCATTTGTTAAATTTTGCATTACATTGTTAATTGTTTAGAATTGATAGGAACAGATGTTAATATTGAGAATGATTACTAAAGTGACTAAAGCACATGATCGATTTGACACGTCACCTAATAATCCAAACTTAAAAACCACATGTCTTTAAAAAGTGGTATTTTCTCTATGCTTAAATGTCAAATGTACATTGATATTTTTTTATTCTTAAGGTACAAGATAACCAGACTCGAAAATGGAATTGATATACAACCGACATTCTTTGAAAAACCTGACATAACCAATGGAGATAACAAAGAATACCATGGTAAGTTTTTGAGCCTTGCAATGCTTTCAAGAGACAATCAACATTTACTCAAGTAAGGTTTTTCGATATCTATTCTTGAATAATTTCATTAAAATTGTTATTGATTGACGCAACTAGAGTAGTCTATTGATGTATCCCACAAAGAATTTGTTCATACGACACATACATATGCACATGCTTGAGAAAGGATCTTAGGCCATCTTTGATTTAATTTTGAGCCTTAGCCATTTCTTTTACAAAATTATATCCCTAGTTAGTTGAGACTGAGCCTTTAAAAGTGTGAATTCTTTTTCATATAACCCATATGATAACCAAGTCACAGAAAAATATATTTGACATACCTTTGCTATCTAATTTTCTTGCACCCTTTTATAAATCAATATGATATAGAAAAGCAAGAGAAATATAAAAGACTATGGTGATTACTGTTCAAAAAATAAAATTATGTGGGAACAACTGAAAAAGAAAGAGACAAAAAAATAGAAAATGGCCAGGAAAGTGAAATATGAGAAAAATAATGAAAGAAAGAAATATCATATAGGTGAATTTTTGAAAAGATAGAAAGAGGTGTGCTACACTACATAAAGAAATGATAGCTTTTGAATACCATTGACATCGTTTCGTTAGCTCTGGCCACATTACAACCTATACAATCCCCTAATTGATCGCAAGTCTAATGCATATGTAGGTCGTCAACCAAATGTCTGAGATATGTTAATAGTATTACTTTTATCTGTATCAATATTCTTCCATCAGATTATGCCAAAAATGATTAGTCTGTTTCCTTAGATTTCACTCCCGTACTAATCGTGCATGTGATTTTACAAATAGCCTTTTCCTGATCACATGTACTTTGAGAGAAAAGTCGTTATAATCGGAGGGAATTTTTTGTGGAGAGCATTCTAAGAGAGGTTTGTGCAACCAAAGCTATCCATGAAGGGTTGTAAAGAGGAGTGTTTGTTATATAACAACTGATGTCGCTAGAATGATTATTCCTACGACCTAGTGAATTTCAAATACCAATGTAACAAATGTTTATTTTTGCACAAAGTACATACCGATAAAAGAAAAATGCTTGGGAGATAAGTCAAAATTGAGGGTTGGGTGTCTCAACGACCATGGTGCTAACTCACTCTGACAAGCAATCTCACACACATACATATGTTCAACTGAAGTTTGTCGGTAGCTTCACTGAAAACCCTTAGGAGACAACACTTGTCCGCTAAAGGAAACCTACGTGTTTAACAACTTGTTGCATATGCTAAATGCAACCGGATGACCTATGAAAATGGCATTGTAAATAATTTCTCATTCAATTGTTGTTGTATTACTAAAGACTAGTAATATTTAGGTTGGGAGTGTGATTAGTAGTTAAAATTAGCAACTTAACATGCCCTTTTAAGATTAGTTATGCTTTGATAGAGTTTCAATGATGACATTTCAGGAGAAAGATGGTACAAGGGCCTCAAATCAATGGATACCAAACTTTCATGCAACACCCAAATGTTCTGGAAGAAAATTAGAGAAATTTCAAACAAGGCATGAACGTTCGAACACCAATCCAGATTCAAATGTCCTCTTGAATTATTTGAGGACCAGACTGCTGAGGTGATGTTACATGGCGTGTTGCAGCTATTCCACAAGAAGAAAAACAAAGAGGTACTTGAGTACCACGTTCGAACGCCAATACACTTTCGAACGTTGGCTTGAATTATTTGAGGACCCCGTGGAAAAGTGCTAGGGCAATGGCATATCTCGTGTTGTAGTTACTCTCACAAAAGAACAAAGGCCACTTGAGTAGGAAGTTCAAACTCCATCCAGCATTCGAACGCCCATCAAGGAAGATAGGAGACAACGTTCGAATGCCATCTAACATTCGAACATTGTCCCCAGACAGGCTGCAAAGTGGTTGATTTTCTATCCGGACCTTGGGTGTAAAACTCGGGAAAATTTTGAATTTTTTCAGAATTGCATGTATACATTTATATGCACTCAGGTTGGGGAGTAGCCTCTATAGAAAATATTCTACTAGGCATTGGCTCACCCTATACGGGAACACATTTCAGGTGCAGGGCATATTCCGGTGGATGACACCCATTTGGGGCCTCGAGAGTGAAGAAAAGCTGGTTTGTGGCTTTTGTGTAATGCCCCAAAAACCACCTTGAACGGCATTACAATTTAAAACCATTCACATCATGAGAGCAACTAATAAAATTCATTCATTGTATCTAATATTTACAATATCATCCTAAAAGAAAACCATCCACCCACCACAATCACTAAGTCTCAAAAGGAATTTCCTAATCTAGCACCTAGGAGAGTATAGCCCTAAGCATCCACCTCGGGTTCCACGTGCCCGCCTAGCGGAGCTTCCCAATGCACCTGCTCATCGACTCCGAGCTCCTCATCTAACACCGAATCTGAAAATATATTGTTTGTATGGGGTGAGCACTAAGCTCTGTAGCAACATTCCTTCTAAACTCGAACAAGGTTTAGAAAACATATAAAGCAAGTCGGTCCCATTTTGCAAATATTAAAAAGTAATTTTGAAATATAACAGTGACCATTTATTTGATCTCAAGTGAATGCAATAGTTATAAGTTAAATGAAAGGAATAAACATGTCAGAGTGATAGAAATTGAATACTCATTCAGTATCGTCATCTAACATTCTCATGTATGTTGGTTGCTTCCCATGAATCTACACCCTGATTCTACCTCGTTTACCCACCACAATCACACAATCCCAAATATTTTAGGAAGGGTGTATACCATCTCTCACGGCATTGACAAATCCTTCCAAGGAAAGGTATACCATCCCTCAGCCTCGAACTTACGTGAACAATAATGGTTGCTCTTACAAACAACAAACCACTACAAGTGTTAGAAAATCATCTCATCCCCACTGAGATAGACTAACCTCTAACACTCTACGGCAGTGCTTGAATGTAATTCAAGTCCATCACAACAACCATACAAGAAATGCAGTAACAAACATTTTCTCAAATCACAAGGAAATTCAAAATCCCCAAATTTCACAATTTGTAATACAAGAGAAGAATTTAAGAAAATAAGCAAGAGATCATCACAACATGATTTAATTACTCGACACAAAGCGCTAGGGTTTCGAAATCAAGAAGAAATGAAGAATCAAGAGGAAAATTCATCTCTCTTGAAAACTAGGGTTTTAAATCAAGAAAAGAGATTTCATGGGTATTCAACCCTAACTTTGTTTAAAACATGATAATAGTTGCAAGAAGACCAAGGAATGATGATTTCATAACATATGTATAAGATTTAGAGTCAAAGAATATATATATATACAAGCCATAGTCTCAATGAACAAGAATGGAAGAAAAACCCCTACCTTAGTGTTCTTGAAAAATTAGGGCTTTCATGCAATCCAATGTGCAACTCCCCTTTGATCTCGTGTTTTTTCCTCTCTTTCTTCCTCTCTAAGGTTTCCTAGGGTTAGAGATGTTGAAATGGGGCTAAAGGAGTTGTCCTTAAGTATTTATAGTGGAAGGAATGCGAGCTGTTCGCGACTTAAAATTTCAGATTTTTTGAAAACCTTCCGGAAGGTTTTTCATGGACCTTCTGGAAGGTTTGCCTACTGGACAAACATTTACATTAACCTTCCAGAAGGTTTTCATAGATCTTTCGGAAGGTTTTGCCTGCTAGATAAAAATTCACATTAACCTTCTGGAAGGTTTTCATCGACCTACCAGAAGGTTTTGCCTGCTGGATAAAAATTTACATTAACCTTCCTGAAGGTTTTGCCTGTTTTTCTACAAATCCTTTCTTCTTCATTTCCAATCCATTCCAACCATTCCATAACCATCCAAAACCAATACAAACTTATACAACATACATCAAACATAGTTGACACAAGTTCTATTACAAAGGATTTCATATATTTACCCAAATTTTTACAATATTCACATTTCTACGATTATAACCTACATGGTTCATTCCTACACCATTACATACATTAAAATTACTAACGCTTTTATCATTATATTAATATCAACATGTGGGGGTTTACATTTTGAAAACAAGTTTTGTGTAAAACTTAAGTTTAATTCCATTTTGACATTTAACCGTGTAAATAGCTCGTAATAGAACTTGTAGATATCAAGTTTTATGTGAATAGCATCCTTATGCATGTTTTGGATGAAAAATAGATTATTTGGAATGGATTGAAAATGAAAAACAGTGGAAATAGGCTAAACTGGGCAGAGAGTACCGGTACAGTCTGGTTCAGCAAGCAAACAGTACCGGTACACAGTACCGGTACTCTTCCCAAAACTTTGAAAAAAAATTTGGAAGGCAGACAGTACCGGTACAGTCCAGACGGTACCAGTACTACCAGGGCCAGTGAGCAAACAGTACCGATACACAATACCGTTACTCTCTTCAAAATTTTGAAATTTTAAAACTAAAGTGCAATGCTTTTGGACTTTGATTTCCTTAGTACCAATGATACAAATAGACATTACACGAGGTTTAATGGACGTTGGTTGGATTAAATAATTAAAGAAACACGGGTTACACATCTGAGTTAAAATTCTGGATAATGAAATAATATTAGCGTGACGTCGAATCAAGCGACACTCACGGGTCTTTCCGCTAGTTGACAGGTGGTCAACGAAAAATTAATGACCCCCAATTTTAGGGGCGTCACATTGGGCATTCACTTGTACTTTGAAGACCTTGTACTATTCTTTCACTTTTTCTTGTCCCTTCCTCCGTGCCTATAAATACTCCCATTATAGGAGCTTCGAAAGGGGAGTAGAACTTAGACTTAGTCTTAGACTTAGAATTACACTTGCATACACTTGCACTTAGCTATAGGTAGAGGGAGATAGATCATCTTTTGGTTGAGGAGGAAACCCTTCAAAAGTGACTAGCTTTCCTCTAGTTTCATTATTAGTTTCTTTTGCTTCCATTGTTTGAGTTTTCTTCTTCCCTTAGAGGAGTGAAACTCTTCCACTTTTCTAGAGTTTTACCAAAGCCATGAAGGGTGGAATGTGATTCACTCATTCTTCGTTGAAGATCGGCTCCTTGTGTAGTGTTTTTTTACCTTATCACTCCTCTACTTGGAGAGATGAGAATCACTCACTTTTCTAGCTTTACCAAATCCATGAAGAGTGAGTAGTATCTCATTCACTCTTTAGTAAGAGATGATGGACATGTATAAATCATTCATAAGTTATATTTGTGCATTTCGATTTTGCTTAATGCTTTATCTCTTACTTGCTTATTGAATGATTGAAAGCATCTAGCAAAGCTAAGGTACTTTGCACAACCATGAGTCCTTTCTATGATATAGATGACTCTTGGCATAGGAAGACTCATTGGTCCTTTGCAAGTACTCCAGCTAGATCTTCATGACTACCTTTTAATCTTCATCATTATTGTGCTTCAACTAAGAATGGAACACTAACACCATGGTTGGATGCCTTGTAGAAACACTTGCTTGTTTGTAGATGAGTTGAGTCTCGGCACAGACAATTCTTGTAAATTTCTACAAAGACATCGGAACCATCCTCTTAATCCTCACAATCCATTTTTATCTTCCGATTAACTTTTTGTTGACACAGGAGTTAATTGAGTTCTCAAGCATAAGTATAACAACCAAATGATTGACTACATGTTCAGATCCTCGAACTAAATGGTGAATTTTACATTTGAGATTATATTATATTTTGTCTAGAAAATCCTCTTGGAAAGAATTTTATATTCTGTCCCAAAAAATCCATAAACATCATAACTTTAAATCTCAAGGGTTTCAGTCACTTTGGCCTCTATCACTATTTACTTCGAAACACCAACATTAATACCCTATGGATTCGACTCCGGACTTAACCGGATTATTACTACAACTTGACCGCCTACACTTGGGTGTATATATTTTGGATCAAGTCACAAGTCTCTCTACCCTTGGGGATCACTTTTGCACACACACATTTTCATTCACACATACATTTTCCCCATTTCTAACATCGAACCCGAGAGAGAGTGACACTCACCTACACACATAAGCCATATTCATATTTGAGGGTTGGTGTTTCGAGATTAGGGACAACTAAAATCAAGTATTTTTAGGTGCCATTGCCAGGGAAGGCTAGCATCGAATTAGAAGGTGATTTCGGACAACAGAGGTAAGTCCTATGATTCTCATCACGAGCCGAGGTACGTTGCTCCTTTGTACATACTTTTGTGTTCACACTTCATTTCAATTGTAGATAGTGTTTTCTTATTTGGGGACGGGATGACCAAAATAGACTTGTGAGGCTTACCATAGACGCAAATATGAATCTTGACCAACACCCACTCAAGGATGTCGGTGACAACTTCAAGGATGATGGTGCTTATGTTTTGAGGGTTGGGGGAATGCAAAACCCTGGAATTCCAAACCTCTAAATGCATTGTCCCCCTCCTAGGAATGAGGGAAACAATATCCCAATTGATCCTCTAGGGAGGTCAATGAGGGATTATCTTCAACTAACCAAAAGCACCGCCCCCTCCTACATACTTCTACCAATCCAACCTCATGCTTCCTTGTTAAATCAGGAATGTTAAAACTTCTTCCTCAATTGCATGAAATTGAAAGAGAAAATCCTTATTTTCACATTAAGGAATTTGAGGAAATTGTTGCAACATTTCTCACAAATCATGCCATGGAAGACATAGCTCACATGAAATTGCTCCCCTTCTCCCCTAAAGACAAAGCCAAAACTTGGTTGAAATCACTGAAACCTCAATCAATAAGTTCTTGGGCACAAACGCTTTTCGAATTTTTAAACAAATTTGTTTCAGTGCCCAAGACCACTGCTTTTAACAAATTCAAAATTTTTTGAAGAAATCCAATGAGTAGTTTTATCAATGCTAGGATCAATACAAAGAGTCGTTACAATCCATTTCACATCATGCATTCAAACTGTGGCAATTGGTTAGTTTCTTCTATGAAGGAATTACACCAGTCCACCGACAATTGATGGACATAATATGTAACGGATAGTTTCTACATAAAGATCCGAATGAGGCCCTTGAGTCCTTCAATACATTGACTCAAAATGCTCAATCATGGGATATCATGGATCCCAATGATGTGTCAAAGTCCTCTTTGGGGAGTCAACCAATTGGGGGAGGGATGTATAATTTGTGGGACCAAGAAAACTTGCTTGCCAAAATCACAAAGTTGTCCCGAAAGGTGGAGAATCTAGAAGTGAATAGGAGGCATGAAGTGTCTAACATTGCTTAGGCCGAGGAGTGTTGCAATATATGTGAAAGTGTGGAGCATTCTATCTCAGAGTGCCCAAACATTCCGGCACTTAAAGAGGTTTATCATGAGCAAGTGAATGCTTTTAACCAAAGTAGGCAATCATTCTCTCCACATTCCAATACATATAATCCGGGTTGGAGAAATCACCCAAACTTTAGTTAAAAAAATAACAACCCTTCTCCTCATGTGTCTAGCTCAATGTCACCTCCCATCCCACCTAAGCAAAATCAATCCTACTATGCTCATGGTCCCTCGTCTAGCCCCTAATACCCACGGTCCAATCAACAAGTTTTTTCCCAAAATTCACCACCTCAATAAGAGTTTGGTCAACAAGGACCATCCAACCCACCCACCAACCAACCTCCTCACAAAAGAAACTTGGAGGATGTTGTGCATCAAGCCAAACAACACTCAATAACCAAACTGTTGCCGCTTTTAATGATATTCGGACTCAAATCACAAAATTGACCAATGTCATAGGGTCATCCCAATAAGAGAAAGGGAAATTTCTTACTCAACCTCAAGAAAACCCTAAGGGTCAACACATGATTGAGTTGTTCGAGCCCACAAAGGAGAGTTGTGAACAACTCAAGGCGATCACCACCCTAAGGAGTGGCAAACAAATTGACAAAACCATTTTGCCAAAATTCTCACCAAAAGCCACATTGGCTAAAGAAAAAAGAGACTATGGGAAACTCCGAGGAGGGTGAGACACATGAAAAGAAAAAAATTGTTGATTTAAATATGCATGAGTGTCCTATTCTGACCCCTTTTCCCTAATGTTTGAAGCCATCGGCTAACATTGCTAACTATTCAAATATCATTGAAATGTTTAAGCAGGTGAAGATAAACATGTCGTTCCTTGATGCCACCTTCATGTACAAAGATCTTGAAAGACTTGTGCACCGTGAAAAGGAAGATGAATGTGCATAAGAAGGCATTTCTCACAGAGCATGTGAGTTCTATTCTAAGAACCAACACACCACCCAAGTTCAAAGACCTCGGTTACCCTACCATTGCCATAACCATAGGGAATTGCCATGTGGAGCAAGTACTTCTAGACTTGGGAGCAAGTGTCAACCTCCCCTACCATTCTCAGTGTATCAATAATTACAATTGGAAGAGTTGAAGCCAACTCCAATCACTCTTCAATTGGCGGACCAAAGCATGAGAATACCAAGGGGAGTAGTTGAAGATGTTTTAGTTCAAGTTGATAAATTTTATTTTTCCATTGATTTTATTGTGCTTGATACTCTTCCGGTTGCTAATCCTAGTTCTCAAATTCCTGTCATTCTTGGTAGGCCTTTCCTTGCTACATCTAATGACGTGATCAATTGCAGGAATGGATTGATGAAGCATGCCTATGGAAACATGACAATGGACCTCAATGTATTCAATTTGTGCAAGCAATCGGGTGTCAATAAGGAAGTGCATGAGGTGAACTGGATTGACACTTTGGTGGGGGACCATATGGAACTGCTTTTTCATTCAAGTTTGGGGGAGGAAGAGTTTGGTGATGAAGAGAAACCATAAACTGTTCAAGGGGTAGGAAGTTGGGCCCCAAAATTTGAGAAACTTCCACAACAAGAGAAGAGAATTTTTTTCATCATCCATGCAAATACCAATCTTGGAATTGAAACCACTACCTTCCACATTGAAGTATGCATTTCTCGGGGAGCACAAGACATTCCCAACAATGATAAGTTCATCCTTCGAGCCGAGTCAAGAAGAAAAATTGTTGGAAGTGTTGAGAAGGCATAAGGGAGCAATTGGTTGGACAATTTTTGATATCAAGGGGATTAGTCCCCTTATTTGCACACACCGAATCTACATGGAGGAAGACACAAAACCATCCGAACAACTACAAAGAAGGCTAAATCCTATCATGAAGGATGTGGTGTTAAACTACTTGATGTGGGCAGTATTTTTTTAATTGCTAATAGTAAATGGGTTAGTCCCACTCACTGTGGTTGCAAATGAGGAGAATGAGTTGATTCAGACAAGGGTGGTCACCGTTTGGAGAGTTTGTATTGACTATCAGAAACTCAACTCATGTACAAGAAAAGATCATTTCCCTTTGTCCCTCCTTAATGATTAACCCTAATTAAGGCATAATTTAATTGGTAAATTGTGTTAGTTGAATAAAGTAAACTAGTCAAAATAAATCAAATTAGAGTTAGTGTGTGAATAAAGGATAATGCATTAATTGTTGTTCTTTTCAGGGTTTTGTACATCAAAGCTACAAACTACTGGGGAGCCAATTGCATTAAAGCTACAAACTACTGGGGTGCCAATTATCAAAGCTCAAAACAAAGGGGGATCAAAGAATTCAATGCCACCTAACAAGACTTTCATGCCACCTAACAAGACTCAAGGCCACCTAACAAGACTTTTCATGCCACCAAACAAGACTTTTCAAGGCCACCTAACAAGACTTTCTCCCTCCCTTGTTGCCTATAAATACCACTCCTTAGGACTTGTAAAGCATTCATCTTTTGGTAGTGGAAAACCCTCCAAAAGTATTATTGTTTTCCTTATTGCTTATTGCCATCTTAAAGTATTGTTTTCTTTTATTGTATTATTGCTTTCTTTTAATTTATTGCTTTCTTTTACTTTAAGTATTGATTTCTTTTATTGTGTTATTGCTTTCTTTTATTTCCATTGCTTGAGCTTCCTTCTTCCCTTAGAGGAGTGAAACTCTTCCACTTTTCTAGAGCTTTACCAAAGC
>CAUOFW020003946.1:597289-612282 GCA_963454935.2 Ilex paraguariensis
AGTGAGTAGTTTCTCATCCAATCTTTAGTAAGAGGTGATTATCCGAAAGTTATATTTATGCATTTCGTTTATGCTTAGCTCTAGTCTTTATTTCTTCATAATGTCTTCTCATCATATTGTTGTCTTTATTTTAAGCATGAATAGCTAAATCTCTTAGTTGGCAAAACCAAGAGGAACCTCCACTTGGGTATACCATTTCAACTCATTCTCCTCCCTTCTTTCATAGTTCAATGGTTCGGTTTGACTGGGTTGAGGGTGGATAACTTGGTGAGTCTTTGATATTTCGTAGGCCTAGTCACGGTTTATGCTTAAATACTCACCAATCTTACCCCTAGCTTCCCACGAATCAATAGTTCATTCATGCTCTATTGGAGGAGGGTTTCGAGTTGAGACGGTATTCCTATTGGAGTGACCTCTTGGATTTGCCAACATTTGTTTCTCATTTTACTAGCATCAAAACAACTTCACCAAACAACTTCCAACAATCAAAGATTTTACACTTTATTTCTCCCAAAATTACCTTTCTCTCGGTTTACTTCCTTCCCCGTGCAAAAGACCTTGGAATACCACCAAATAAAACACGATTCGCGAAAGTCTCCTTGCGCTTGGGGAGCACTTTTTTTCACACATACTCACATTTGAAATCTCATTCATCCACCATTCCGTTGTCCTTTCTTTTGACATCATCCCTAGGAGAGTGACACTCCCCTTCATTCATATACTATACATGCTAAAAGGTGATGTTTATAGGTTAGGAAACAACAAGGAAGTTTGTCAAGCATTTTTGGCGTTGTTGCCGGGGAAGGCAAGTGTCAAACCAAGAAGGTGATTTTCGGACGACGAAGGTAAGTCCCATGATCTTCATCATGGGCGGAGGTACGTTGTTCCGTGTATATAATCTTGTTTGTGTATAATTTTGTTTGTATATATTTTGTTTTATGTGGAGGCGGAACGACCGAAACCGACTTGTTAGACAAAATTTGGCCCCTACCATGAATATTGACCAAGAACAACCCGAGGATGCGGGTGACAATTTTGACAATATAGGTGCAAATCCAAATGTCCAAAGGGGTGGGGGACCACAAGAACCCCAAATACCCAATTCGAGAATGAATTTTCCCCCGGGAAGCATGGAAAAGGCATGGCATGGTCTGTCCTTGCCTACACAATTGTCCAATCCCTTCCCAATGATGGTAAGTCAGCTCTCACAGACCTTAGGGGTGTCGTGGACGAAAATGAAAACAATTCTTAGACCATTATTCAGCTACACACATACTTTTAGAGATAGGACCACAAGGAAGAAGATGAAATTAGAGAGAGAAAGTTGGGTTTCCATTATTTCTTCACCATTTTCAGTGTTGTAAGCTTTAAACTACTTGTAATCTTTCCCCTTTTCATGTTAAACTCTTTCATTCAAGTTGTATGCAAGCTTAGCTAAGTGTTTTTAGCATTTCAATTTCTACATTTGGGTATTTGCTTTCAATATTTGTATTTTGTTCATGAATGCTATTTCACTTGTAGTTTAACTCTTTTCTTTCATTAATACAAGTTCCATGCTCCATTTCTCTACCATGTTTCTTTACTTTGTGTTGGACTTTCCTTTTATTATGAGTAGCTAAGTTTTTAGTTGGCTAATCCAAGGGAGATTTCGTCTTGGGTATGCTAAATCAACTCTCCTCCATTCTTCCTCCTAGTGTAAAGTGTTTGGTTTGACTAGGTNCGCGAAAGTCTCCTTGCGCTTGGGGAGCACTTTTGTTCACACATACTCACATTTGAAATCTCATTCATCCACCATTTCGTTGCCTTTCTTTTGACATCATCCCTAGGAGAGTGACACTCCCCTTCATTCATATACTATACATGCTAAAAGGTGATGTTTATAGGTTAGGAAACAACAAGGAAGTTTGTCAAGCATTTTTGGCGTTGTTGCCGGGGAAGGCAAGTGTCAAACCAAGAAGGTGATTTTCGGACGACGAAGGTAAGTCCCATGATCTTCATCATGGGCGGAGGTACGTTGTTCCGTGTATATAATCTTGTTTGTGTATAATTTTATTTGTTTTGTTTTATGTGGAGGCGGAACGATCGAAACCGACTTGTTAGACAAAACTTGGCCCCTACCATGAATATTGACCAAGAACAACCCGAGGATGCGGGTGACAATTTTGACAATATAGGTGCAAATCCAAATGTCCAAAGGGATGCAAATCCAAATGTCCAAAGGGGTGGGGGACCACAAGAACCCCAAATACCCAATTCGAGAATGAATTTTCCCCCGGGAAGCATGGAAAAGGCATGGCATGGTCTGTCCTTGCCTACACAATTGTCCAATCCCTTCCCAATGATGGTAAGTCAGCTCTCACAGACCTTAGGGGTGTCGTGGACGAAAATGAAAACAATTCTTAGACCATTATTCAGCTACACACATACTTTTAGAGATAGGACCACAAGGAAGAAGATGAAATTAGAGAGAGAAAGTTGGGTTTCCATTATTTCTTCACCATTTTCAGTGTTGTAAGCTTTAAACTACTTGTAATCTTTCCCCTTTTCATGTTAAACTCTTTCATTCAAGTTGTATGCAAGCTTAGCTAAGTGTTTTTAGCATTTCAATTTCTACATTTGGGTATTTGCTTTCAATATTTGTATTTTGTTCATGAATGCTATTTCACTTGTAGTTTAACTCTTTTCTTTCATTAATACAAGTTCCATGCTCCATTTCTCTACCATGTTTCTTTACTTTGTGTTGGACTTTCCTTTTATTATGAGTAGCTAAGTTTTTAGTTGGCTAATCCAAGGGAGATTTCGTCTTGGGTATGCTAAATCAACTCTCCTCCATTCTTCCTCCTAGTGTAAAGTGTTTGGTTTGACTAGGTTGAGTGCGACCATGGTTGTGAGCTCTTGATACATCGTAGACTTGTCACGAGGTATGCTTGAGCCTACATCTCCACATTAGTCCCTCACTTCCTACAAATCAATTAGGCACCGAGACACCATTGGTAGAACGTATTGAGTTAATTTGGCATTCCCATTAGAATGACCTCTTCAAATTAGCCAACCTTGTTTCATTGCATTTTTATCAAAAACTCCACTCAGCAAAACACAAAACTACAAGATTTTACACTTATTATTTCTTTTCAAAATCACATTCACCACAATTCAACCAACCTTCCTTGAGGAGACGACCTTGGAATACTCAATTTCAAGTAAAACACGACATTGCAAGTATCTCTACGCTTGGGGAGCACTTTTGCACACACACACATTGTCATTCACACACATGTTTTTCACATTTCTAGCATCGAACCCGAGGGAGAGTGACACTCACCTACACCTATAAGCCATATACACATTCGAGGGTTCGTGCTTGGAGATTAGGGTAAATGCAACCAAGCACGTCGCCCATGGAGGCTTCGCCTAGCGTCGCCTCGCCTGGCGTTTCCCATGGCCTCGCCAAGGCCAGCCCCGGGACTTCTCCTGGATCCCTTGATTCAGTCGCCTCCTTCATTGTGGAACTACCATTGGAGCCCCCCCGTTCATTGTGTCCAAGCTCCTGCACTTTAGGCTCTCTCAATATCTTTTGGGAAAAAGGGGTTTTGGACCCTAGGCTCATGGAAAAACTTCAAGAAAAGGAAAACAATGGGGAATTGGAGTAAAGGAGTTGGAGAATTTTTTTCTTACATATATATATAAGCTTTTCGACGGGGTTTTTCCTGAAAATCAAGGAGCTTCTTCAAGATTGACGAAGAACCTAGCTAAACAAATGCAATCGAAGGCAGAAAATGCCTAATGTTAATTAAAAGGAAGATTTCAGAGTCTCCAAAGACGAGAAGGCCGCCGTGGTGAACAAGAAAACTTTTGCTCGTCCAAGTGAAGAAGACACTCATGCCTTCAACCCCCTTCTCTCACAAGCAATCGGAGGCGTAGGGCCATGGGGGCAAATGACGAGCCTAAATCTAACCGGGCCAGGCCCAATAAATCAAGTAAGCCCAAATCAGCTAAAGGACAAGTCAAGCCCAATTCGAGAATTCGACCCAGCCCAAGTTTGGAGGAGTCCAAGAAGAATGAGAACATGTGGGAAGCAATAATCAGGATACTCACTCTCGAAAATCAAGGCAACTTTTTATGACACTTACCTTTTGTATCAACTCGGAGAATTAGTGTCTTTCCCCTCAAGTCACTGCCTCAACTAAGGCTCTATGCCTATAAATTGTAAGCTCTCTCCATTGAGAGGAGCATCTCTACACCTCTCTACACACGCCACACATAACTTTTCTCTCTCCTAACTATTGTCTCTCTCTTGGAGCTAACCATTGCTCTCTATCTCTCATTCACCTTGATTTATCAATAAAAGGTCTCCTGACCACCATTGTCGTTTTTCAGAGTGGAGTAGGTCACCCGGACTAAACCACTATATATCTACGTGTTGATCCGATATTTACATTACTGTCATTAATTGTTCTATTAATTATCCATTAATTACACTTTATCACACACTCAACTATTGATCTTGCATAAGACCATTTTGTGCATCATCATCTATTGCCACTTGAAAAATCATTGGGGTTCAAATCGTTTTCACCATTGGGAAATTGAAGGTCAACACATCTAGGGTTTTCCACCGACCTCATTTAATCATTTGATCTCAAAATTAACCACATAATATAACATTATTCATCAATCAATGCAAGAGAGAAAGAGCATATTTGAGAGTCATGTCGACAACAAAATGCAACAAACTTCATAAATGGCAGAAGACCCAAAATGACAGATATTTTTGTTCATTCACTCAAAGGCGGATTTATTGCTAGTCCAGTTATTGTGCCCACCGATGACCTAATCCACAAGTGAAGGGCTTTTTGTGCCCTTTTATCTCAATCTATGATGTGTTAGTCATGCTTAGCACACCATACAAAAAACAAGCCTGAGACAAAGCAACAAAAGAAAAGAAATTCGGAGAAGACGAAGTAACAATATATAGTATAATTTCAATTTCCTATTACAAATTCATTTAGTTTTATGGTACAATTCCAATGTTTCATCAAATGGACCTTTGATTTGTTCATTTTTTCGTATGTTTGCTTAATTTTGGGGTGGGTCCAAATTGCCCATAATTGTTGTAATTTATTTATTTTTTTTTAATGGTTCGGTCTTTGCCCTTTCATTTTGATAATCATAAAGAGAATAATCAGCCAATAAGATTTTCCTAAACTCATCAAGACAATTATCAATCCAATTACAAAAAAGTAAACCTCTATTTGTTGATCTAACTACCCAATTTGTTGCTTGATTTGCATTCCTGGGAACAGAGCTCAACGTCAGGTTCAAGATACTAGTTAAGGGTGCAACTCGGGCGAGTTGGGCGGGTTAAGAGGTCAACCTTAACCCAACTCTAAGTATATAATCTTCAACCCTAACTCTACCTCAACCCGAGGTAACCCGAGTACTGTCCAAGTTTAATTCGAGCGAGCTCGGGTTGAATTTGGATTACTTAATTTGGACTAATTTGGGGTTAAAAATCGGGTTGAACTTGGGTTACTTAATTCGGATTGATTTTTTAAAGTGTAAATTTGATTTTTTCAAGTGGAGATCTGATTTTTTTCAAGTGATCTGAGATGAAGGACAAAGCGTGCATGAACAAAGAGGGAGTATGAAAAAAAGGAGTGACGAGTAAGAGAAGGAGGCTGATAGTCTGAGACGACTCAAATGAGTGACGAGACTGAGAGAGGGAGGCTGAGAGAGGGAGGAGTGATGAGTGAGAGAGGGATCTAAGAGTAATAGAGGTGCAGGGATGAAGACTTGAAATAAAGTGAAAGTTTGGACTCTAAAAAGTGAAGATAAATACTAACTCTAGTTAAATATATTTATATATTTACGTATATTCGGGTTCAAACCGAGACTTGTCCAAATTCAATTCGGATTGGAGTTTTTTTACTCAGACCCAACCCAAATATTAACAATTCTAACTCGAGCCTTGTTTTTTTTGGGTTGGACTCGGTTTGAATTCAGGTTGGCTCGCCCAAGTTGCACCCCTAATATTGGCTGTTTTTCTACTGTCATCAATCAACTCATCAATCTCCCATGGGAAACTCCTTCCTTTAAGCTTAAAAGGATTATCTCTTGATTGTCGCTTTCAATGCTTGCTTCTACTGCACCAATTGACAGAGCCTAATGGCAGGCTTCCCTCACTGCTAGAGGTTTTACATATCGATTAGAAACAAAAGGGATCTTCATTCCTCTTCCCTCAATCAAAGTACCATTACTATCTCTAAGCACCATCCCAACAGCCACATTCTTTGTTCTGCTGTCAAAAGCCCCATCGTAATTAAACTTTAGCTCTGGAAATTCAGGAGGCTTCCATCTGTTTCTGTTTCCGTCTTTTGTATCGCTTTTCTCCTTCTTTGTGAAATCTCCTAAATTCCCCATTCATTCTCCCATCTTTGATTAGAACATCCAGTGGATTTGGTGGCTTTGAATTGAAAATAACGTTGTTCCTAGCCTTCCATATCATCCAGCTCACTATAGCGGCCTTGCTCAACACCTCAACTCTCTGGTTTTGATCTGGTAAGTTCTCCATAAAGGCATTTATCCATTGCTTTACCGATGGAATTGTATTAGCATGGACCCTATACTCCAAATCAGTTCCAAACCAGACCCTCCCTGTCCATTCGCTAGAGAACAACATATGCTCCATTGTTTCCACCTGGATGTTACAAATTTTACTGAGAGGGGATGATGTACACTTGGGGCAAACAGGTTTTCTTGAGTCGCTAGAGCATAGTTGCAGGCTTTCCACCATAATCGTTGTTATTAGCAACTGAGTTTTGATTGTTTATGCATAAAGGTTGCGACTCTGGTGTGATTTTTTTGTGTGTGTACTTCTTCAATTATGCATTTTGATTAGAAAGAGCTTTGGCTTGTGACTTACTAGAGACTAATCCGTATTCCATAGGAATTTGGGTCTCTTCTGTACTATTTTTTTCGATAGTGTTGTGAATTTTTTTCATGTCTTGATCAATATGTCCGGTCAAAATTTTTGAATTATTGTAGCTCTGTTAGATGGAAAATCGTGCATAAAACAAATTTGTTATTTGTGATCCTTTGACATCTGTTGCTTTCTATCTACTGTATCGACTGAGGGTTCCAAACAACCGGTTTTAAGGTGCAAAGAGCTATATATGTGTCTTTGTTTTTGGACAAATTTTTAAAAAAAAAAAATTAAGTTGAGTTTGTCGATTAGTTAAAAAAATTAAAAATTATAGTTAAAAGTATACCCACCCAAGAATAAATTCTTGCATCCACTTGGAATGCCACGCTACAAACAGTGAGTTGTAACAAATGTGGTAATAACGGGCAATACATATTACCACCTCTTTAGATGTTACCATTTGCTGGAGCGCTACTGGTGTTTACACAAGCATACTTTGTCAGGGATTATAGAGTTGTGCCACCTTATTGCTAATTTTCACAATTATTTTCAACTTACATGCCATTCAATCTTAAAGAACACATTATTCATTGTATCCTACTACACATACCATCAATTCTGCCAGAACGCCTTCCGGATTCAAGTAAAAATTGCTGGCAATCAAGTGACAGATACACTGCAGGTTTTCAAAATTAATTGGAAACCCATATAAACCACCAAAAACTGAGAAACACGTGAAACAGAATGGAAGAATGGCTACTATGTTCAGGTAGAACAAGGAATCAATACAAAAGCAAATATCACGATCTTTCCTTCACCAAATGATCACAAATGTCAGGAAACAATAATTGAAAATGACTACATTGCCAAACATATTACACAGAATATCTGTCGTTTATAGAAGGGAACCGTTCGTAAACTCAGCTAGCTGTTTCCATATACAGAGACCTCGGCACTGCAAACAGGGCAGACCTACAAAAACACAGAACAGAATCATCCTTCCATCCATCAATTTTGTCCGATAAATATAAAAAACAGTAGCATTTATAACATTGTTTGAAAAACATATCACTTATAATATTTCTAGAATATTAGAAGATGAATCTCGTCTTGAGCTCATGATACAAAAACTTTCTGCTCATGTTGGCCTCCATATCCAAATTGCCATTGGCAATAACAAGGATAATTCTTCATCGAGGATCTGAATAAAAATAAATATATCAATAAAAATTTAGCTATAGTTCTCTTTGAAGACTATTTCCACAATCTTGTTCATTTAAATAACACCACCTGTCTCTGAACAAAATCAGCCACAGTGCTTCCCCAGCAGGAAGTGAAACGTTCGAGTTCAAAACCTATACAAAGTTGCTTCCCCAACCATGTATTGTTCAAATTCCTAATAATACCAAAACAATATGCACCCAAATTATATCCACCACTACCCCCTTTGCCTCTATTCTTTACCCTTTGCTTAACTCAAGCACATAACTTGTCACACTATATATACATGAATAGCCGGCAGGCAAAGTTCAACTCCAGTCCACCGAACAGCCTTAATTAGCCAAGTTTTAAATCACTCCAGATACATTTAGAACATCTTTCAATGCATGAACTTGTTTAAGAAGCATCAATATGACTGAGAAGTCCTAGTGCTTGATCCACCTATCCAACAGAAGCAAGAAATTTCTTACATGCCGAAACAAATTTCAGCCTGCCTAAGCTTAATTAACCTCATAAATGGCATCCCAGCTGGTGGTGACTTTGAAAACTGTGGTGTAGGTTATATAGGTAACAAAAGCTGAATACTTACTAGGGTATGTAATGTACTCAAATCGACCAACCTTACCATGTAACAGATACAAGAGTTGAGCAAAACTCAAATGAACTGTCCACCTGCAAAATAACAATGCAGGGAAGAGTAGGTAACTCCACCAAGCCATGCCATTGCCAACGCAATATCATAGTCCAAAGCATCGGATGATATCGATATGACTTGTCCGAGTCTTATCTTGTCCACCTCGCCATCTTCTGATCCAATATTGTTTCACGTTTTGCTGCAACCAAGAATCTGTTGCAACTCAACCAAGTCATCCAAAATGTGTCCTAGTCAACCTGAGTCATCCAAGATATCATCATCGAACCAACTCATATTGCTGTTCTGCAACACCACGATATGACCCGAATCTCTCCATTTTTAACTATTTTTCTATGTAGAATTTTATATGTATCACCCAATACTATTCCAGATCGCAATGAAAAGTTTCATGCCCTCTGAGTCAATTGTTGATACCGAGACCATGCACAAGATGATTGTATTCAAATGTTGAAATATGAGTCAGTAGGGTAAAGCATCCTAGTTTTTCAAGCACAGTTTGACATAGGTGGGTTTTGGAAATTGAGTGCAGGCTCTTACCACTTCAGTTGAAAATTGGGCTTCACAAGGCATAACAAGGCTATTAAGCAATAACAAAAATATTGCATGGAATTTTATGCCTTTGAAAATCAACATCAATACAAAAAAAGGCAGAAAAACATAATATCTTCACTAGTGAGATGCTACAACTTGATTTTATTCCCAAGCAAACCCTATGAGCATATCAAACTGAGCATTGCAAACCTATAATGTTGAACAAGGTCAAACTCCCTAAGATACAACCCAATATAACAGGCATATGACTTGTGAATAGATATTACACTCTACCAAGATGTCAAAAATCAATATATACTAGCTAATACCAACAATATTAATGGGTTCCAAAGCTACATCCTTGATTTACACACATACTACTCAAAAGCACATGCAGTGTTCAAAATTGGCCCATGCAATCCAGAGGTATCAATAATCTAGAGAACTACAAAGAAACTCCAAATTGTTCAACTGTGCTCCTAAAAATTCTTGTCTTCTAAACATGTGGATGACCTTAAGGCCAGACTCACGCTATTAAGAAGTAATGAGTACATCTATACTTACCCAATTCCATGTAAACAATGATAGAAATGCCCAAGGTAGGGAGAATTCTAAAGAGAGAATGCATCAATTTTACAAGTTTTGGGAAGCCACTACACTAGAAAGTTTGACAAAAAAATGACGGTTGGGATCAATTTGGGAAATGTGTGGTATTATGGCAACAATTTTCTCTCGTGTGTAAAAGGATGGAAACAAAATTTACCACGTGGGGGCAGAAAAAAATAGTCACAGTTAAAAATTTTATTATATAAAATTATTGAGCAAGTTATCAAATTTTTACTTTTATAGTACTTCTAAAATCAACTTTCATATGATATGAATTGAAAAATTAGTTTAGGTCATAAAATCTAAAAATTGATTCTTACTTGGCATCATAAAATTAAATTATGACAAAATCATGGTCCATTTATTCTCTCCTTCATTACATTATACAATGACTACAAATAAATTGTTGTCTTAAACATTACTTTCGCGTGATACTATCATAAATATTAATTATGACAATGTATTATTATGATATATACGTCACATTTTTTGTGCAAAGCAACTTTTTTTCTCTCGAGTCATAATACTTATACAAACATGTGTCTTAGTCTATATGAGAACTACTAATTCATGCGATTAATATCCTCATTTTTTTTGTTAAATATCAAGTCATTAGGATTTTTGAATACACTAATTTAATTGCCCTATATATATTAAATTTTTTGAAAACTTAAGAGAAGGTATAGGATTTTGAAAAACATAAGGGAGATATACGGTATTTTTGAAAAGTTGAGGGGGCCTATGACCCCTCTTGGCCTCAATGTAGTTTCATTCATGCGTGTGTGTTTTGGTTTTTCGGTGTTGACTTCTTGCCCAATGCTCTGCAAATCAGTGCTAAGTTTCTTATAAATATTGGATTATTTTTAGACTCAGTTGATTTTTTCCCTTTTTTTCTCTTTGTTTAGTACGGTCATTTCAATTTATATTTAGAATTACGTTAAATTTTGGATTCGATTCTACACTAGTTTCGTAGACAGGGAATACTTATTTCAACAAACTATGTGTTTACTAGAATTACAGTCGATCAATTTCTAAGTTTTTATTGCCACTTATTGAGTAAACAAGATTTATATTATAATTAACAGAAAGGAAACATACATGAGAAAAAAGGATTCCTATAAGAGAGACAAATAACAAAGAAAACATTGAAACCAAACATAAAAACATAGTAAAATAAAAACCCATGGAATAAAGATTTCTGTATGTCAACATTCTTCACACATTTGCCAATGGTTTTTAATCAGAAAATGTGGCACTTCTTAAAATTCCTAGTCATTAAAAGCCCAAAGAGAAGCAAATAATTAACCTTTATTGCACAAACCTTCCCAAGTAGTTTTGCTAGAATAAAAAATCCTCCTATTTCTTTCCAAACATACCACCCAAAACAAAGTCAAAACCACACAACTCCCTAAAATCTAGGCTTTAGAACTAGAACCAAACAAAACCCTCGGACTAAATAATGAAAACCATGTCACAACTTCTTGCAATCACCCAATGAATTCCAACAATCACCACAACTCTATTCCATATTTTAGAGACAAAGGAATAATCACTTTAATTGCATTGCAATGGACCGTAGATTTTATATGAACTAATTCAATTAGTTGAGGAATGACTCCACTCAACAAAATTCATGGCTCTGTGCCTTCACATAAACCAAATTCCCCCAAAATCTGAGCATCTTATTTCCAGACGGTAAGGTTTTGCCTCAGTAGTTCCTTCAAGTAGCCCAATGGTGGAAAAAGTTGGACAACACAAATATGTAGCCGCACAGATGCATTAAAACCCTTCAACTCACTGTTCAGTTAAAGATTAGCAAAACAGGTTAAAGAGAGGTATCCACTCCCAAAACGGCAAAGTGTTATACACCTTAACAGATTTCATGGGGGTACAGAACACCAAAGAATAACGCTCTATGCAAAATTCAAACTTCGCATGAAACAAAATGCTCTGCTAGAAGATATGCAAGCTTACAAAAAGAAGGAAAGGTAAAAACGATACATGGTGCAAAGTTAAGATACTCACGATAACATTTTATTAAAGACCTCAACTAAATGGACATCTGTTTTCAGGTCCCAAAATGGAATTATGCAAAGTAGATTAATGTAGGACAGGAGCCAAACCTTATTTATTTGTAACCAATTGTTTAAACACTCAGAGTGGTATGAATGTTTACAAGATAGCACAGTCAAGGTGTCACCATCCTCATAGTCCAATCGGCAAATAACACAGCTGAGACACAAGGGCAGAATGTTATCAACACATAACATCATTCTAATCAGTAAAAACCTAAGGCAAGTTTACTTACAAATCACTGCTTCCAACTTCTGTGTGTTGTGACTTATAATTCTCTGAAGGCAAAGAAGCAATTGTAGCAGCAGAAAGGCCCCTGCTCTCAGTTCCAACTATGTCACCCAATGCAAGCAATTCCTAAAACAAAGAACCGAAATCCATGAAGTAGGAGCATAAAATGCTTCAACTAAAAGCTCCAGATTCCATGCTTACCTCATAAGATAGTTCATCTGGATCAACCTCGTCCCATGTATCCTGAAATATGCATACAGCCACATGTGGTTCATAAATTACCTCGAGGATAATAAAATGCATTAGATGCATATTAAAACAGACTTGTTTTGGACAATATACAGAACCGGGCCTTCAACAGGACTCCTACAGTTCAAAGATTAAGCTACGGGCTACAATGTCACTGAATTAAACTACAGTTTAAAGACTGCTACAGGCTACAACATTCACTTTCAGAATCATGAATATATTGATAAACTAGGTGGCGTCATTTTAAAAAAAAAAAAATCAAGAGTAAGAGGAATGTAAAAATGTAAGACAACCCAACATCAGCAAATTTTATAGAGATGATCAGCAATTGGCTGTCAAATTAAAAAATATTTTAGAATATTACGTAATCACAAACAGAATTCTCAACAGCTTGTAAGATATAGAGTGCAGGTCAGGCTGTTTATGCTGCAATAGCACTACTACGAGACCAAGGCAGCTTAAACAGATATTTGACTCTCAATGGGTCCGGGGCCAAAAGTCCCAAAATGTGCCACCTAGCCAACCAAAGGTATGAGCCAACTATACTGGACCTCCTTCCAACCAGATTCAAGCCCTTCTTCTCACTTTGTACAGGGTGAAGCACCTTGTACACTGCTTTGCACAACATCCATAGCAAGTATCTCTTGGTCATCAATCAACAATAGTTCCTCACCAATACTAATTTTGAAAAATTATAATTCTGCATTTTTATTTCAACTCAAGGTTATTCCTAATCTCCAGAGCACAAATACATATTTTCTTTTTTACTTTTTTCAAAAAAACAAGAAAAGCAATGGAAAGGAATAGAACAAAAAGATTTTCTATCATTTATTTGAACTGAGGTTAATTTCCATATCTGGAGCACTCAAATGTGCACGAATTCTTCCCCCTCCATCATTGAACTGGATTAAATCTTTGGTGGTGTATGCTACGTGTCTCTACTAGACACCCAGCTTTGAAGTCCTGAAATTCTTTTCACATTCGAGAACTATTTGAAAATCGCTGTGTAGTTTCCTTGATTGTCCTACTTTGAGAATCCTAGAAAAGCTGACAGCAGATCAGCACAGGATGAATTAAAATTTGTTGTGAAATAGCAGCAATGATTATGAATGCTGTGGACATGTCGGTGGCATTACTTGAATTACGATAGTGCAACCATTTGAAAGAAGTTGAACACTAGGTAATAGTGTTGCAGAAACAACAAGAAATCTTTAGCCAGGCATTGAATCATTAGGAATCTCTCGTGCTTCTATTACCATTATTTTGGAAAACAACAGTGTTCAGCTTCAGCCAACACTGTGAAACCTTTGGGCTCAAAACAATTTTGAAATATAAACTAGTCAATCGTGGTTGCATGATAAACTAGTGATTAAAGTTATCCAAAGTCGTTTAGTCTGTATTGGCTCCTCAAGCACTAACTTAAATAAAAGTTGAAAGAATAAATAACATGTTTCGACAAGAGTGTTCTAAAGAAAGGAAAGAATAAGATCTTTTCACCAAAGAAAGACCGAGGACCAATGCATTTTAGATTTGAAAATATATGAGTTGAACATGAACTTTTTGTTAAAGGCCATAAATGTTGGTGGTTCGATGTAAAAGTAGAAGGATGTGAAGGCTTTAAGTTAATGAGACAACTCGTCAAGCGCTGCCATTAACCAAGAAAAGGTTTCATGCGAACTCAGAAGGAGCAGCAGCATTTGTTCCATTTCCGGCGGCAGCCTCAACTTGGCAAGATGGGAATGAAGGTCGAAGGAGCAGGGAAGAAAAGGTTATTCGCAGAGCCAAGTAGAACACTGTTGACTGAGAAAAACGGATAGCCTAAGGCCTCTAAAGATTCTCCAAATTTTCTCTCTATTTAGAGAAGATGTTGAAACACAAGTTATAGGAGTAGAATAAGAATGTTTTTAGAGCCATTAGGGTAGCTTTTTCCTTGGAATTGACAGATGTGAGCTTCAAAATAAATTTGAGAGTGCAGGGTTGAAAGATAATACTAGCGGGAGGCAAAAACAAAAGTTAAATGGGTTAAAGAAGGTGATAATTCCTCCAAATCATTTCATTTGATCGCAAATGGCAAGTTGAACAAGAAATTGAAGCAAAGTTTGAAGAAACAGTAGAGTGATAGTCTTCATTACAGACGAGATTGTTAAGTTTAAAACATTTTGAATGGAAAGGAAGGACCTGGAATTGAGGGCTTATAATGGAGTCTTATTAGCAGTCATAGACCTCACTGGCTTGAACGAGCGTTAAAGAAGAAGAGATTAAAGCAGCAGTATTCGAGTTAAGTGGTTGATCCATCTCTTTCTATTATAAACATAAGCAAATACAACATCCAAGTAAGAAATTAAGGTTAATCAAGAATGCACTTCAGAAATGTTGAGAAATTATTAAACAAGAACATAAGAAAGTTTTTGTAGAATGTTTCAAAAATGGAGTGTGGTGACATGATGTTGGCCCAAATGCAACCTTCTTTTTGGTTTGGGGTTTTTTTTTTTTTTTTTTTTTTTT
>CAUOFW020003946.1:613327-639281 GCA_963454935.2 Ilex paraguariensis
TTTGTGGGGGGGGGGGGAGGGAGGGAGGGTGAATTAGGTTCCTAATTTCTAAGCTTCTCTTTGAAGACCAATTTCACTATTTGTAAAAAATGTTTCCTAGAATGATGAGTGAAGCTTTCAAATGATGTGCAATGCATCATGATTGATGATTTGTAACAATATATTAAACAGAATAGAGAGAAGAGATGCAAACACTATTTATAGAGATTCAACTCAACTACTTTGGCCTACGTCCTCTCCTCAACCTCCTCCTTGGAGCCTCTTTTCAATGGGTGAAGAGTCAAAATCCTTTGCAAGCCTCCTCTTCTTGATACAAGATATAACTCCCAAAATCCTTTACAAGCCTCCTCTTCTTGATGCAAGATATAACTCCCACTTTAGCTCACTTCAAGAAGAATAATACAATCTCTTTTTCAAAGTTTCTCTCTCGATATAATAATCTAACAAAGAACAATCAAGAGAGGCAAAAAGAATAAAGATGTTCAAGGAATCTTCTTTTAAAAATCAAAACAACTTATCAAAAAGTTCTCCTCTAGCTCTTCTTACTCCTATTTATACCTTAGACCCCTTAAACGAAATCTTGCAATATTTAATTTGACAAGACTAAAAGAGATATCACTTTTGATGATGAAACTTCAAGAGTTGTTAGCAGTCCAATGGTCGTGTTCGGTCAACCGGTGGCAGGTACTAGTCGACTAGAGAATCCTTCGTGTCCAAATGACCCTTTGAGTTGACATCCTCTGTAGACTAGGACAAGTCGTATGATGAGAGGATCCAGACGACTGAACAAACCTTTTGTTCTCCCGCAATGCATCCAAGTCTTTCCAAATAACTTGTCCCGTTGTCCGGTAGATGCCACCAATCAACGGGCATGATCCTCTATTCTTCTGTCCACACTTATGCATCCAAATCTTCATACTAGAGAGTTTGTCCGCTCATGCTTTAGACACTTCCGGTTGACCGGTATGACCTTCTGTCCATTTTTCATGTCCTATTTCTTTTCTTTCTCACATCTTTTTCAACTTCTTTCTTCTTTCCCAAGACATATCACATTTTCAAATTATTGCTACCCACATCTAAAAACTAATACAACAAATCGATGATTAATCACATTAGGATATTTGTTATCATCAAAATCATAGTTAACAAAGCATAGGGTCAACAAATGCATGTACTAATACCACATTTATGTGCCTTATACCCAAAAAGGGAGGTCTCTCAATCTAGACGAAAGGAGGGAGCTTTATATCCTAAGCACCCTATACCCTCCCTCCCTTTTAATGAGTGACAGGAGAAAGAAGTTGGAGGAAGGAGACTCTGAATCTGTCTATTAAACCTAGATTATGAAAAAAGAAACTACTAGAAAAGCTTCTTCTCTATCTGTTAAATTGGTTATTTAGGTTTGTGTAGTCCACTCTTGTAGTTATGTAGTTCGTCCACATAACCTATTATCTACCTTATATAGAACCTCTTTTGTATCTATTGCTTGGATACTCAACACTAACTATTTGTATAACTTTCCCTTTAAAAAACCTCATATAGGCAAACACTATGATGACTCAACTATGAGTAAGGACTTTAGACCAATCAGTTTAGTCTCACACCCTCACAACATTTGCGCTAAGGTTTTATCATCCAAGGAGTTTTTGTTGGAGATCGACAAATATTAGATGTGGTGTTGGTAGCCAATGAGGCGATTGAAGAAAAAATAGGATCTCGTTTCGAACATTAAATTCCAAAAAAACATAGTATTGTGGAGTTGAATTTTTATGATTTTGTGATGGAAAAGAAAGGTTTTGCATTGAGATTGAGGAAATGGATTATAAGGGTTTCAAGATCTATGAATTTTTCGGTGATTGGTAATAGGGTTTCAAGAGACTGTTTTAATGCCCATAGAGGATTTAGGCAAGGCAATCCATTATCATTTTCCCTTTTACATTTATGGTTGATGCTTTGAGTATGTTGGTCAATAGGAGTAGTAATAGATTTTTGGTGAATAGCTTTAGGATTATTGGAAGGAATAGAGTTGACGTGACCAGTTATAATTTGCATGTGTAAAAAGGACCCCAAAAGCATTTGTCATTTATTTTCAATTGTCCTGTTACGTTGTCAATGTGATATAAGTTGTTTAGATTGGTGGGTTTGGATCGGGTGACTCCCACCTCGGTTACATCTATGTTTATTTAATACTCAGAAGCACTTGGGAGGAGAGATAAAGGTTTGACACTTAAGAATTGCGCTATTATGGCCAATTTGTGGATTATTTGGAAGGAGAGAAATGCAGGAATCTTTGAAGATCGTGATGAATGTGTGGAAGGCTTATGAGACCATATTTACTTCTTAGCTTCATTTTGGACTTCAGTTACAAAGAATTTCAAAGTAAACCAACTCTACAATTTTGGCGGGATAGCAAACTTCATATGACTTGTAGGATGTTCTTTGTACTTTCTTTTTTTATTATGTCTTCCATTTTTAGTTGAATATCTTATCCGACAATTTTCTGATGTAAACTTTGTTTTTTTTATTAATAAAATTTTTCATTTCCTATCAAAATAAATTTATTTCAAGAGAGGAATGAAGGAAATATTTACACAATTTAATCAACATTGAAGCGTCTTGAGTTGATTACAAGCTTAAGAGAAGTCCAAAAATGGGATTGTTGAGATTAATGTGCAATGAGATAAGTTGGTTAGATTGGCAAGAGATTTAGATTTTGCTATTTCATTGTGGCTATCAACATATTAGAATATTCCGTAAGAGGTCATTTGAAATCATTGAGTTTTTGAGACCCAGTGGTGGAAAATAGAAACCATTCATATCTACAGTTTGTGATTTTTTTTCACGATGCTTATGAAGGTGGTGAAGATGGTAGAGAAAATAGTAAATGGATTTTTTATAAGAGGGTCATGAAATAAAAGTCATTTGGTCTGTTGGGAGGTGGTATCCCATAATAGTTTAAGGCAAATCAAATTTGAGATCCAAGGAAATGAGTGGCATACCGAAGTGAGTGTGACATGGTGTTCTCGCAGCCCTTGAAAATTCACTTGTTAAGGAATTCCTCATTTTTCCAATGTCAAAGGACAAGTAATCTTTTGCTTTCTCTCTCTTAGGTTGTATCATTTGTCTCCATCCCATAATTTGTCTATCAATACTATAGTTTCATTATTTTTCATCCCGTGTTGTTGGAATTTCAATTTCTTTAGAAATCTAAATGATAGAGAGTTTGTTGAGCAATCTTTTATTCTGTTGATTCTTGATAATGCAATATTATGTCAGCCTTCCATTGGTAAATAGAGATGGATCATTTTTCATTCGAAGGAATTCAATAATAAATACTTCTTTGAGTCTTCGACTGATTATCCAAATTCTTCAATTTGTATTGTAACATTTTAGAGCTTCAAGGTTCCATTAAAAAGCTTAATACTAAAAATACAAACATAAGGCCATTTTCCTCTCTATCCTCAATGGCATTCTTTATGAAATTGTTTTAAAGTCTATGGATCTGTTGTTCTTGCATTATCCGGTTGCTTCAAGTCAGTGTTTTGAAAAGCGCGCCTAGGCAAGAAGCGTGGCGAGGCGAAGATAGCTTGCCTAGAGGACCCCAGCGAATGTGGTCGAAACGAAAAAAAGCAAACAAAGTGAGCGCCTGTCTCTTAAGCGACTGGCTAAAAAACGAGCACCTTAACGGTTTCAGGCGTTTTTTTTTTATTTTGATTATGGGTCGTTGATTAGGCAATTGAAAAAAAAAAAAATTAAATATGGATACACCGAATTATTCCCTTACCCCATAAATACAACCCCAAACTTAATTTTTTTTTCAGATTGCTTTCGCTGGAGCTCTGCTACACAATCGTTGTCGCTGCTACACGACCATCGTTGGAGCTGGACCATCGTCGGAGTTGCTGGATCATCGCTGGACACAAGGAACACGATCACTACCTTCGCTGCTGCACGACCACTGCTGCTGCTTCCTCACCGACACAGGGAACAGGTTAGTCTCTTCTTCTCTTCTCTTATATTTCTCTTTTTTTCTTCTCTCTGCTGCTCCTTCCTCATTGATCCTGCTCTCTTTTTTTTATTTTTTATTTTATTTTTTTTCTGATTCTGCTCCGATTGGTAGTCTCTTTTATTTTTTAAGCACTGATGACTTTTTTTTTTATGATCGTTTTTTTTTTTTTTTTTTTTTTCTGACGATCGCTAGTCTGTTTTTTTTTTTCTGATAAGCAATGGTCCGAACAAAACACATTCTTTTTTTTTCTTATTGATATTGATAGAATTAAACGTTTAAAAGAATTATACAAACAGATGAAAACTCAAGACTTAATACATTCGATACATGTGAAATTGTTTACTAGATTTGAGATATTATTAGTGTTTGTTTTAATTTAAATATTTATGATTTTACTTGCATTTAAATATTTAATATATATAAAATTAGAATTTAGATTGTTTACAAGTAATTAAACTAAAAATTTTTTTTTTTTTTAACTGTTCGCTTCACTTCGGTAAAACGTGTCGTTTCACTTCTCGCTTCTGGCCTAGGCGTTAGGAGCCTTAGTCGCTTCGGTTCACTTTTACACCTTAAATAACACTACTTCAAGTTTGCGGAATAAAATTGTTGATAATAGAAGAAAGTCCATGGATGATTCCACAATCTTATGAATCAATGTTTATAATTAATTTGTGGGCGTTTTGACCTTTCAAGATGTGCACTTTCAGCAATGTTGTGGGTACTGTCATCAAAAAGATATGAGAACACCTTTGATAACAGAGATCATTCATCCAAAGAACTATTGAACAAAAAATCTTTTCCCATAGTACATTTTCTTGTTGACAATATCTTTTTGTTTCATATTTATATTTATACTACTTTAAAATGTCAACAAAAGTGAAACTTTTGTTTAACTATTTTGTCATTGATCACTATTATAAAGTCAATCATATCCTTTCATTTCCTTTCATTTTCTTCCTTTAAAATGTCACCAAAAGTGAAAAACTTTTGTTTGACTATTTTGTTCTTGATCACTATTATAAAGTCAATCATATCCTTTCATTTCTTTTCATTTTCTTCAATTATATAATCTTCTCATATCATTTCATCTTCTTAAATTAATTATGTGCATAAATTTAACATTTAATATTACATTCATTTGATCTTTAATAATTAATTTTAACCTTTAATTTTTATTTTCCTTGACCAATATTATCTTATCTATACAACTAATATATTTCATAATCAAAATAATTTTTTAAAATTTTATCCCTATTAATTTTATAAAGTTTATTTTGTAATTTTTAAAAATTTGTAAGAATTATCTATACAACTACTAAATATCAACATGCATGAAAAACTTTTAAATTTCTATATTTCCTTGGAAAAAAATACATAAGTACAACATTGCCTACCTTTTAATAATTCCATTTATTATTTATGACATATAAACATGCTCTCGCCTTTTTGTATCCCCACTTAGAGAAACTAAACAGATATACCTTTTCATATCCCCAATTAATTAACCTCATCAAGAGAAACTAGAGAGACATAGACTCCACCAACAGGAATCCTACCATCAACCAATAGGCCAGGAGCTTCAACTGAAAGTCGAGGAACTATAACAAGAATTCAACTAGAAAGCGGTTCGTGCTCTGGTTTCTGGGAATCCCTCAAAAGCCCAGGTCAAAACTAGACTAGGAGTAGATGTGTAAGCAGCCAGGGACGAGCTTCTATTTTATTATATAATCATTTAGTCAAAACTACCCATGAGAATAATTCTTGGGCAAAAAGATGGGGCAAAGAAGGCCAATTGGATCAAGGCCATATACCTCGAAAAGATCTCCATTTGATTAATAAAGAATTTGGCTATACAAAAATAATCCTATAGATACTATGTTCTTTTGGGGAAACTTTTATTTTGTTTTGTTGTTGATAAAATATAGGAACAGAGAAGAAATTTAAATTCGAGATTTTGTTTAATTTTTTAATTAGATACTAAGTTTTTGAATTTGATTCTTATTCTGTTTGGTTAGGTGAAAATAATAGGAAAAAATGATAAATTAGAATTATGTACTACATGAAGTAGTTATGTGTATTGTCCACAAATTATTCTACTTTCTATTATTTTACATTTAAAATGCAATGATTGAATAAATTGAATACCTTCAAATTAGTGCTGAGATGCATTCATTCTCAAAAAAGGTGTTTCGTTGGTTTTTTGAGATACAAATACGTTTTCACTATTTAATTGTATGCAATATTGGGTGCCCTTTTGATTCAGGTGTCTGAGAAGCAAGGGCATGAAGCCCTTTCAAGAGGAATACACCCTTTTTTTTCTTTTTTTGAACAGGATGGGATATACACCTTACTTTGAGACTCATTACTCATGCAAAAAAATAAAGGATTCAATGTAGAAGCTAATTTTTGTGTATGGCCAAAAATACTCTAAAAAATTAACCGGCAAAAGAAATGGGAGTATTCTCTATTTAAACACAGAAGTCCTCTTCTATTTTAGGATTCTGCTTTGAAACTAATATTCATGTTATTAACCAAACCAAACCAAGCTAAGCCTTATGTCCCAATCATTTGGAGTAAAACCCAAAAAAATTTAAACTTTTATGTAAAAAGGGCAAAACAATAATTTGCCACTATAGTGCGAGTTGAAAATTTGAATTTTTCTAAAACTCAGATGACGAAACAGACCTCACCATTAGATTAATCTCACGAAATCTAGCTTCCCTATCAAATTTCGTCAAATTTTTCGACAATTAGATTTTTTACGTTTTACGAGACGGTCAGGTCTCAAATGACCCAAAAAAAAAAAAATTTTTTAATTTTGAAATTTGAAAAATAATTTAAAACAAGTTGAAATAAAAATATTTTGAACTTGAACCAGGGCAAAATTTAATCATTTCGAAGCGAAAATGGATCCGGGAATAGGACGTCTAGCGCGTTGTGGACCAAGCATTTTAGGAGTATAAATAGAGTGAGAAAATCAAATTTCTCCCCATTTCTTTCTGTTGGTTCAACATTGGAGAGGAAGAGAGGGAAAAAGAGTGAAATTCAACTTCTATCTACGATCTATGCCTCCCTGTTGCTCAAATCAACTCAAGCCAAGTATTAAAGTTGTTCCTCTCGGAGAGGGCTACCTGGCTATACCAAAAAGCACGGGATTTATCGAAGTTCAACAAACAGGATTTGGAGAAAGTCGAGATTCTAGCTCGGTCTGGGTCTTTGGAGTCTCTGAACGTCATTTTATGCTTCAAGAGGTAGGGTTTCATCCTAATTAGACTTATTTTCAACCTAAGATGGTGATATGAAATGGGTAGGTTGAGAAAATTATAAATCACTTGCCTATTGTTGTAAAATTGATAGAATTGAGTATTGGAGATGAGTAACTTAAATTCTATGGTGAATTGATAATTAGAAATTGCTAAGTATGTAATTTCTTCGAAAAGTGTGAATTGTGGGCATGTTATGTGATTATATTGTGCCTTTATGAATTTAGTATGTTTATTGCAAGATTATGTGATAACATGCTTGGGAATTGCGTTAATGAAATGTTGATGTATGCTCATGGTATATTGGCATTTGATGGATTATGAAAATTATATGTTTTGGATATAATTTGACATGAAATGTGTAGAAATAGTTCATATGGGACATAATATTGTTGTAATGATACATCACATTACATATGCACGTGAACATCGCATCATGAGGCTGTGTGTGCATGATTGTTGTCAACACTACACTTGATGGATGTTGAGTGGGCTCAGGGAAGTTGGGTTGATGACTTGGCTGAGTCGCACGGTTTGCACGGTGAATAGGGTCAGGGTTAGCAAAAAGGGCTAGAAGATCCCTCGAGTGCAAGACCCGGCGATTGAGGTACGCACTTTCTTGGTTTGGTCCATGAAGTGTGTGAATGTACGCGGAACCCTCGATGGAAGTCCATAAATTTCGTGTGGATTAAATTACCCTTGGTGTAAGTCCATAAATACCCACCCCAACAAAGACCCTAGATTGATAAATGTCGTTTGATTTGTAACATAAATGACAGATTTACACACATTGGCACTTGCATGTGTTGAGGAGCCGCGAAGGACTCAAATTGATGTGCGTGAGTGAGTCTCATCTCATTTCATAACATGGCACGGTAAATTCCAACATAGAATGCATATTTTGATTGGAATGTTATGAAGTGTTGATGGTTTGCATGTGAATATTTCATATGCATTTAGGTTGCGGAGTAGTCTCTTTAAGAGATACTCTATTGAGCGTAACTCACCCTTCATGAAAATATTTCAGGTGCGGGATTCACACCGGCTGATGGCTCCCAATTCGAGCCTCAAGGATAAAGAAAGCCAACTTGTGGCTTTAATGACTCATTTTGTAAAACTTTTATGAAAATTTTATTTTGACATGCAAATATATGAAAATGATTGTAATAGAACTTGTATGTATCATGTTTTATGTGAAAAACTTCATTAAACATGTATTGGATGGTTGTGGAATGGATTTGATGGGATTGAAAATCAGAAACAGGTAAAATAGACAATTCTGGGAAAAACCTACCGGTAGATGTAGTCCAGTAGGAATAACCTACCAGTAGAATGTCAGTAGATCTGCGGAAGAAAAATTTCAGTAACCAAAACCTACCGGTAGGTCTTCACATTTTTTTAGAAATTGAAATCCAGTGCATCCTCTTACCGGTAGATTTTCTCAAAACTTCAAATATTTAAACTTTTTTCCTAATCTCTGTGGCACTGTTTTATCTTGATCAAGGGTCTTCTATGTGACAAAAATGACTATAAATTAATGTTTAAAGAACCACGGATGTGTGGGTACGATCTCAGTCAAGGGGTTGGTGTTGACGCGATGTCGGGTGGTGCGACAGTCACGGGTATCTTTGCGGATTGACGGGTGATCAACGGTTGACAAAGGACACCCTGGTTTTAGGGGCATCATATTTGGGGTCGGCTATATGAGTCTATCTTTGTCATTCATTTCGATCATGCGTTATACGCTCATTTAAGAGAAATTCTCACTTTTTCAAACCGATGTCTCTATCGACCTCCGTTGAATGTGATCAAACCTTCTTAATCTATTCTCTCTTAACTTATCCACAATTGGAGATACTCCTACCATTTCTCTAAAACGGTTATTTCGTATTCTATCCTTTCCAGTTTTTTCACACATCCACATCAACATTCTCATTTCTGCTACACTCATTTTGTCACTATGTTGTTTCTCAGTTGTCCAACATTCTGTCTCATACACCATTACTGTCTTTATAGTTGTTTGGTAAAACTTACCTTTCAATTTTATTGATATCCTTCTATCACATAATATACTAGAGACTTTCCTCCACTTATATCAACCGACGTTGATTCTATAAATTACATCATCTTCAATCTCCCGATCATTTTTAATGATCAATTCTAAATATCTAAATTGTTTACTTGTTAGTATTTCTTGATTTTCAATATTAACTTTTTCACTATATCTACTTCTTTTATTACTAAAATTGCATTGCATATATTCAGTCTTACTCCTACTTATTTTAAACCATTTTGACTCGAGTATCTCTCTCCAAATTTTAGCTTATTGTTAATCCCCCTTCGAGTTTCATCTACCAATTCAATATCATCTGCAAATAGTATACACCGTGGGACATCATCTTAAATGTGCCTAGTGAGTTCATCCATTATTAGGACGAATAAGTGTGAACTTATGGCCGATCCTTGGTGTAATCCCAACATGATTGAAAATTCTTTACTTTCTCCCACATAAGACTTAATTATAGTCACAACCCCATTATACGTGTCCTTTATCAACTCAATATACCTATTCGTCACTCCTATTCTCTCAAGCACCCTCCATAATATTCATGTTATTGTCTATTATTATTTGTCAACTATTTTGTTTGTTCGGTCTACGTGGTTGAGGCTTTATAATTAGTTACTTAATTATACAATGTGAAATTTGGTACGTTCCAATGGTCGAGAAGGTTAAGTNTTTATGAAAATTTTATTTTGACATGCAAATATATGAAAATGATTGTAATAGAACTTGTATGTATCATGTTTTATGTGAAAAACTTCATTAAACATGTATTGGATGGTTGTGGAATGGATTTGATGGGATTGAAAATCAGAAACAGGTAAAATAGACAATTCTGGGAAAAACCTACCGGTAGATGTAGTCCAGTAGGAATAACCTACCAGTAGAATGTCAGTAGATCTGCGGAAGAAAAATTTCAGTAACCAAAACCTACCGGTAGGTCTTCACATTTTTTTAGAAATTGAAATCCAGTGCATCCTCTTACCGGTAGATTTTCTCAAAACTTCAAATATTTAAACTTTTTTCCTAATCTCTGTGGCACTGTTTTATCTTGATCAAGGGTCTTCTATGTGACAAAAATGACTATAAATTAATGTTTAAAGAACCACGGATGTGTGGGTACGATCTCAGTCAAGGGGTTGGTGTTGACGCGATGTCGGGTGGTGCGACAGTCACGGGTATCTTTGCGGATTGACGGGTGATCAACGGTTGACAAAGGACACCCTGGTTTTAGGGGCATCATATTTGGGGTCGGCTATATGAGTCTATCTTTGTCATTCATTTCGATCATGCGTTATACGCTCATTTAAGAGAAATTCTCACTTTTTCAAACCGATGTCTCTATCGACCTCCGTTGAATGTGATCAAACCTTCTTAATCTATTCTCTCTTAACTTATCCACAATTGGAGATACTCCTACCATTTCTCTAAAACGGTTATTTCGTATTCTATCCTTTCCAGTTTTTTCACACATCCACATCAACATTCTCATTTCTGCTACACTCATTTTGTCACTATGTTGTTTCTCAGTTGTCCAACATTCTGTCTCATACACCATTACTGTCTTTATAGTTGTTTGGTAAAACTTACCTTTCAATTTTATTGATATCCTTCTATCACATAATATACTAGAGACTTTCCTCCACTTATATCAACCGACGTTGATTCTATAAATTACATCATCTTCAATCTCCCGATCATTTTTAATGATCAATTCTAAATATCTAAATTGTTTACTTGTTAGTATTTCTTGATTTTCAATATTAACTTTTTCACTATATCTACTTCTTTTATTACTAAAATTGCATTGCATATATTCAGTCTTACTCCTACTTATTTTAAACCATTTTGACTCGAGTATCTCTCTCCAAATTTTAGCTTATTGTTAATCCCCCTTCGAGTTTCATCTACCAATTCAATATCATCTGCAAATAGTATACACCGTGGGACATCATCTTAAATGTGCCTAGTGAGTTCATCCATTATTAGGACGAATAAGTGTGAACTTATGGCCGATCCTTGGTGTAATCCCAACATGATTGAAAATTCTTTACTTTCTCCCACATAAGACTTAATTATAGTCACAACCCCATTATACGTGTCCTTTATCAACTCAATATACCTATTCGTCACTCCTATTCTCTCAAGCACCCTCCATAATATTCATGTTATTGTCTATTATTATTTGTCAACTATTTTGTTTGTTCGGTCTACGTGGTTGAGGCTTTATAATTAGTTACTTAATTATACAATGTGAAATTTGGTACGTTCCAATGGTCGAGAAGGTTAAGTTCTTTACTATGCAAACAATTGAACTTCACAAAATTTAGTGTCAAATGGACATTAGTTTTAGGTCTCTGCTTTTAATATTTTCAATTTATTCATGATATTATGTTAAGCGTCATTGATGACCTTTCTCAATACTGTAAACAAGAATAGAAGAAAAATTTTAAAAACACGACTTTCAAAGACAAAATTGAGACCAATGTGTTCACAACAAATATTATATTAAAGATTAGTTTAGCTAAAATATTTTTAGGAGTTTTCCTACAAATCATGATTTTTGAGTGTTTTAATTGTCAATGTTTATTAAGGTTGTGAGTTTTAGAAAGAGTGGTCCACCACTTTGATGGCCAATATTTTGTACATAGAATCCACATGCCACGCACGTAGGCAATAACTAGTTACTATAAAATATCAACAAAAGTGAAAAACTTTTGATTAACTATAAAAATCTTAAATAAAATAATTAATGACAATGTTATCCTTCCCATAAAGTCATAATAAAAAAAAATTAATTTCATATTTTATTTTTAAAGACTTACACAATTTTATAATTGGTGCCTTCCCTTCAGCAATTCATTACTGTAACTAATAATTCTGACCTTTGAACTGTGATTGTCTCATTTAACTGTCCTAATCCTTGATTATTTTGGTGACAAAATGTTTTCTTTATCCTCTCTCTTCATATTCTCTTCCAAATCAGTTCTGTTAACCTTCTTGCCAACACCCCCCCTCTCTCTCTATGTTGTTTATTTTCGGATGACCCCTTTCCCTCTCTCGGTTTCTTGCTCTCTCTCTTCATTCAGGAGACTGCTTTGGGTAATGATCCACGCTTTATGGATTACACATAGAGAATACTCATCTCAGCAAAACACATAAGCCTTAGTTTTGCCCAGGCAATATGGTAATGGTGGAAACAAGCACCTGGATGTATTTTTTCTTTGGGTTACAAATTCTTGTCCATTGTTATTTTTTAATTTTAGTTCATTAAGCCAACCATGTTTTTTTGCGTTTCTTTATTTTGTACTTTTTTGCAATTGGCATAATTATTTTTCTGATATTTATGTATGTAGTTGAGTGTTAAGAGTTGTTTTTTAAGATTTCTATTATACCCCTGCATCTATGCTATTTGTTTACTCCCTTAAAATGCCATTTGTTTGTGATGTTCAACTTTTGTGGGTTGTAACTTATCATTAAAGACCATTGCCTGTTTCCCTGGACCCAAAGCAGGATATATTTTACCTGTTGCTGCAAGGGGCATGGGATCTACATGGGTAAATGTAAGATGTGGTCACTAAAGGATTTTCCAAACCTTTAATTCTTGTTTGCTGAATATGCAAATTCTATGCTCCGCTGTAGAACAATGAAGTGGGGAGAACTCTCACATAAATGGAACAAAAATACCAAGTTGTAACCTCTAAAAAGCAGCAGATGAATGGGGTACTAACAAAATTAATGATTAGGTGGGTCAAACTTCATGATGGGAATTCAACAGGAAATTGATAGTATGCAAGGTGAAGTACTTCAATTTATTGATACAAGCATGCGCAAAATAAATGGGAACGACTGAGCAACCGAAATATTTGTATACAAGAAGTTCAAGCAATTGAGGATGTTTGAAAACAGTTGCCCAAAAAAAGCAAAGAATCACAGAAGCATGATACAACATGTTGGATTTTTTTTCTTGAACATGCATGTTTTATCTCTCGATTGTTTTATGAATTCAATTCTAAGATTCGTTATATTTCAATGCATTGCACTTTCCATCATTCACTCGGTGTACACTTTTGGGTTTTTTTTTTTTTTTTTTAATTTGGTTTGTATGCTATGGTTGGTTTTTGCTATGGGTGAAAATTTGGGTAAGATGTATTTTTGTATTGGGCAAGTTACAAGCTGGATGATAATTATATTAATTAGTGTGCTTATTTAGGAGCAAAAGACTTTTATTTATGTGAGGTATTGCATTATTAAGAATCGAATATTCTCACCACAAAATAGGTGATCCTTGAACCAAATCATAGAGATGTAAAAACTTAGGACTTGGAATATAATACTATGCATTATGTGCTCTTTTCTCTCCTCATTTTTAATTCACTTTTTATCGTTTAATAAATACAACATATGAAGATATTCAAATGCCCAGTCGTAATTAAATCGACAAAATAAAAATAAAAAAACTAAAATAAAAATTATAATTCCAAATAGTCCCGTGCAATGCACGTGTACACCAACTAGTATATATAAACATGTCCTTATCATGTCGTATAGTAGTCATATAAAAACTTCATGTCAACATATGAATGTCTTATTATGTCCATTCTTAGAGCAATATCTATATAATACAATAGGAAGAAAGTTAAATTTTTATCCACATCACTCAATTTTATCACATATTCAATTATTTAATATTTTATTAATTTGTAATTTAACACAATTTTTATTTTATACATTGTCCATACATAGTGTACATGTGTTGAAAAAATTGTGTCGAGTTATGCATTTTGAGAAAATTTTAATGCTATTTAAAAAAATAATAGGTAAAAATTAATTTTAAATAATGTAATTAATGAAATAAAGAAATAAAAAAATTGTTATTTAGTATAGTGGAACGTTCAAATCTTATGTTTCGTCATGCCTTCAAGCACGGATGCATGTGGTGTTGTATCCAAGCTTAGAGTCGTATTGTTATACGCACATGTAAGAAGCACGAGAACAACCAAAGATAAAGGACCATTTCCCAATACCACCAACCAAGCTTCTGACATTTAAATTAGAGCCCATTTATATGGATAAGAATTCTAAAAGCAATACTGCACCTGAGAAACGCCACCATGAACCTCTGTATCCTCTGCTTCTCCTGCAACCAGTAATACTCAATAGAAGCTCTATTATTAACATAATTCTAAAATTATTAGCATAGCAGAGACAATCACACAAAAACCAATTGAGGTAGAAAAAAAAAACCTACTTCCATTAATCCCAGCAAGGGCCAACAATCTAGAAGCCATTTCTCGATCTTCAGCGTCTTGCAGGGCTCTAGCATACAACTCATCGCTTGGAAACGCAGAAGGGTCTAATTCAACACCTAGGTTATCATTATCCTCCTCTTCAGCTTCAGCATTTGCATGCACATCAAACACATCTTCATCATCGTCTGCTTCAATACCATCATAATCCTCTTCTTCACTAGGATTATCGAAATCATCGTCATTGACCTCATGCATATAGCTTCCAACTTCCGAACTTCCATAATCACTCCCATCATCATTCATTCGCAGCATCATATATGCCCTTTCCTATTCCACAGCCGATCAAATTCACTTAATTCAATAAAAAATAAAATATCAAAACAAAAAAAAACCATGGCATATTCACTTAATTAAATAAAATATAAAAAACCAAAACAACAAAAATTTGTGCATTGCAGGCAATAGAAATGAAAATTATCAAAAAATTGAGTCATATTGAGATCAATAAATCAAAACACTACAATCCAACATTTAAATTGCTTTCCTTTCCTATTTGCTTCAAGGGGACAGCTTTCTTTTCTTTTTTCGCTAAATTTGGGGCAATCCAAAATGAGAAAAGACAAAACAAATAAAGATTCCTTATATCGCAAAATTCTCCATCAATTTTTTCTAAAAAGAAAAGATGTTTAGTTATATATCCAAACAAGATATACAAATTCCTATCCACAACTTTAACCCTAATTCACCTTCCAATGGCCAAACAAAACGTAAGCAGAAATAAAATTAGAGAAAGGGAGAGTGGATACCATTTAGGCTCATATTTCGAAAAACTATATTGAAATTAACATAAATAAATAAAGACAATCACACATATATAAACATATGCAATATACATAAATAAATATTGGTGTAAACTTCCAAATGTTTATATCTGTAATCAAGGAATATGTATTCCTAGTTTATTTGTTCTTATCAGACATTTTGAAGCCAACTTGTAGAATCGGTGCTAAAGGAAGCACAACTACCTTAAATGGACAACAAATAATATTTAGATTTATTAGACAAGCAGAAACAAAGATTTTAAAAATATGAGAGAGAGGGAAAGAAACTTGTAATCAATCAATAATGCAATTTCAGCCACTAAACCCCTATAGATAGTCAAATCCACAAAAACGCGCACACACACCCACAAACACATAGAAAGAGAAAGGCGATGAGATTAAGACCTGTTCTTGCAAAGTACGGGCGAGAGCGAGATCGGCATCGATTTGGCTGAGGTTAGTGAACGGAGTTCTTCCAGATGACCGGCTACTTTCATTATTCTCATTTCTAGTACCATTAACCACTTCAATGTTAGATTCACCTCCTCCGACCGCTTCTACTACTGTAGTTGAAGAAACATTATTGGAATTGCTAGGGTTTTCTAAGTCGTCGGCTGTGCTGCTGGTCTTCCCTTCGTTTTTGTTATCAGATTTTGAGTTCTCCATCTCTTCTCGTAGCTGCCGGCCAAAGAATTATTTTAAATAAATAGATGGATATATAGAGAAAGGGAAAGGGCTTTGCTTTGTCGTACCGGAAGCGATTTCGACTATTAAATCGGAGGCGTAGAAGAAAGCGGAAGAAGAGAGAGAAGGGGCTTGCTTTACCGTACCGAAAACAATTTCGAATAAGACATATATAGACGAAAGCAACGATGAGTGGTGGGAGGATGAGAGAAGCAACAAAGAGAGGAGTGTTGGAATTTGATTGATTACTTCCGCAAAACAATTAAATTGGGCGACAATTATATTTAGACTCTTTAACTTTATACTAGAGGCAGCAATCATTATTCATTAATCTACTTAATTCGTTTTCAAATAAATATGTCGAACATATACATATATATATATATATATATATGTCTATATCTACTCTATCGAATCTAAACTACTAATAAAAGTATTTTAGATAAAAAAAATTTAAATCTTTATTTTACCCTTATAAAAAAATTGTAAAGACTACTCAATCATTTTACGATTAAATATCTAAATTACTATCTTATCGTTATACTAGTTTATTGCATGTACCTGAAGGCGCAGTGTAATAAAAAATGGTAAACAAGAAACATATTTGTATTCATATTTAAAATCAAATCACAAATATAGAGAAGATATAAATGAATTTAAGTATCGGTTTGTAATAGGGGTAAGAGGTTGTGGGCGACAGACGACGGCGTTGGTAGTAGTGGCAGTAGCGACGGTAATGATGGTGACAGCGGCGGTGATGATGACGGTGACGGTGGTGGGGATGGGGATGGTGGCGGTGGGGCAGTGGTGGTGGCGGTGGTGGCGGCGATGATGGTGGTAAAGGCAGTGGCGGCGGTGATGACGATGGCTACAGTGGTGGTGGTGGTGGTGGTGGTGGCGATGGGGCAGTGGTGGTGGTGAGACGGTTTCAAACACTATTATTATTTTTAAGTACTTAGGAGAAATAATTTCTAAAATTACTTTTAAAAAATCACTTCAAACACATCCTTAAAGCTCTATTTTTCCTATTAAATTTAAGGTGTTAATATTAGTCATTAGATTAACTTTAAAATAAAACTTAAAGCGATATCAACCTCGAATAGCAAAAGTCATTTTATTTATTTTTGAGATTTGAATTGTAAGTTATTTATTATACATATATTTAAATCTCCAAAATAACTACAACATCTCTTTTAATTATTTATTTTCTATGTGTAAATATTTATTTTTTGATTAACTACTCTTAAAAAAATATGCATCATTATATTTTCAATAAATTGTTCGAAAAACCTGGAAAAACTTCATCTTTCTAATATTACTCATCATATATATATATATATTATTTTCATCGAAAAGTTGAACCCTTTCACTTTTAAGATAAAAAATAATTATATATATAATTTTTTATAATCAATTTATGTTATATCAATGTAATTCTTCAGTCATAATAAATTTTAGAATAAATTACACTTACACTCATTTAGATTGGTTGAATTACCGGGACAACCCCTCAATTTTCTAAAATTACACTAATACCTCATGTCAAGTCTTGTCCCTTAACAAATATAACAAAAAATGTGATTTTTCATAATTACCCTTACCATACACCATTTTGTACTTATCATCCTTGCATATATTTAAATACTAATAAATGGATCATTTTCGGATTTAATTCGTCAAACCTGAAATTGATATGGTCAACCTGTTTTTTTTAATCGTGTCAAATTTTCTCTATTTTCTCATTTGTATGTTAATACGAACAACACAGAATTGCAATGATCCATATGTTTATCTGATATTATTAAAATAAAATATTAATTATTTGTTGTTGTTTATTAAGCATTAACATAATTATTGTATAAAAAATAGATTTTTACTTATTATTATTGCTAATGTTTATTAAGTTAATTTTTAGTCTATAGAAAAAGTATGAGAATGGATTCAATTAAGTAATAATTAGAACCTTAAACTTAAATCTTAACGTTAAATTTTTTTATTTAAAGTTTATATGAGTCAACACGAATACAAATACATCTGTGCAGGTAACCCAATGATGTAGAGTTGAACCCAGACAAACCGTAGACCCAGATGTCAGGGGTTTGACTCTCGCCGGTGTCTCTCGAATTTAACTAATACCTGTAATTTGCGGGTAATTACAGATATCAGGGGTTTACTCTCGTAAGAATGGGTCCAAAGTGGCTTTACCTTGGAGAGGTCCCACGATATAAAAAAGAACATATGAATTCGAACACGATACGAAAATAAATAGGTTAATCTAATTTTATCCAAGGCTAATATGAGTATTAAAGTATAAAAAATTGATAATGTAATCACTTTTTTGACATTGTCAATAACGATGCTAACCACAAAGATTTTTTGTGAAATTGGTAGGTAAACAGTAATGGATGTTAGTGTAATTTCAAAAAATTGAGGGGTATCTCTGTAATTAGACTAATCTGCAAGAATGTCAATGTAATTTACCCTAAACTTTACTCTGTACTAAATTTTTTTTTTTATAAAAATAAATATCGTAGTATATTTTTAAGTAAAACTTGAATTCTTTAGAATTTTAAGATATTTGATAATATAAAATATATGGTAGTATATTAAATCTTATTCTAATTGACCTAACTTATTTTTAATTGCAATAAGGTTCTAATGTGATTAGTATATTAACAATTATTTTTAGTTTATTCAATAAATTATAATTAAAATCCTAATCAAATGAATTTCAAGAAATTTAATTTATCAAACATCACTAAAAAAATCAATCTTAATTACAAAATTCTAAAAATATAGGACTTTAACTATTTTTTATAGTTAGAACAAAGAATTTTGGGAATATATAAAATTTTCATAATCTTATAATAGAATATGAACAATAAAAAATTAAAATTTGTAAACTTGAGATGATATTTAATTCAGATACATATATACTTAATATATTTTATTAATTTTTGTGTACAAAAATTATTCACGTGTAATGCACGTGATGCATTCCTAGTGTATAATAAAGTACAATGCAATTTAAAATTTAAAAGATAAACAAAATGACTTTTGCTTTTTGCGGTTGAGATTTTTTTAAATTTTACTTTAAAGTTAATACAACTGCAAATATTAACACCCCAAATTTAATAGAAAAAATAGGGTCATAAGATTGTGTTCGGGGTAATTTTTTAAAAATACTTCTATTATCTGAATTTGATATTGACAAATTACATACAATTATATACGATCAACAAGTAATAAAGTGATAAGTAGAGTATTGTTCTCACAGAGATTTATTACTAATAATGTCGAAGTACTAACTTTACATCAATTCAATTTTATTTAAATAATTAGATTTGAACTATGAAATGACTAATTTAAAACTAAATATAAACTTAATAATCAAGGATTGAGTTTACCAGATAAAAGAACTTAAGATTATAACTTCCCCTAATGATTCGTATAAATCTTTCTACTCTCTTTCTAGTTAATTAATCAAAATAAGTTGTTAATTGAAAACTCAAAATTATTTATCAAACCTCTTCCGATAGTTAGATAAAATTATCTCTCTCAATTAAATTATTATATTTCTATGCAAAATAATTTGGAATAGATTCATTAAGTTCAAAGTCTCATAAAAGTTACACACGACATATAGGTGTATTCTTGTCCTATACACAACCCAGCTAAGAAGAATTAACCAGATGCATGTCATCATATTCAGATCAAAATCTAAAATTCATCTTCCAATTTCATCCAGGGAATCAAATTATTGCTAGTCACACAATCATATATTAAGCACAAAATATGATAAACAACTTATATATAATCAATAAGAATTAGAAACAAGAATAGATCAATTTTACTAAATATCAGATTCCGTTGCAATCTTAATAAAAATTTAGTTCATAAAGTAATTGAAAAATATCATTCTCAAATTAATCAACATCTTAGAAAATCAAAATATAAAGGTAAGAGAAAAGAATGAAAACTTAGTTTCAATCTTCAATCTCTCTCTAGCCTTCTAGTCCAATCTTCTTCGTGTTGCTTCCTTCGATCCTTGCCTTCAATTCACTATCAATCCTTGGTTAACCCTTTATTAGTAGGCCCTCATATTAGTATATTCTCTTCCCAACTCAAACCCTAGCATATATGTAGCATTAGGGTTCAATTACTACTAAAAAACAAGTCAAAATTTGTGTCCTGAGCCAAAACACGCATTGTAGCCCCTAAAATCAGCGCAGTTGCGTTGACTTTCTACCCTCCTAGAGCTGCAACGCTGATTCCCTTTTATGCCTAGAGCTACCCTTGTTGCTTAGTCTTCAAATAATCCAACACTTAGGCTATCAAGTAACCTTGTTTCCTTCCAAATGATGATCCCTATAAAATAACATTAAAACACACACAAAAAAAAAGGAACATAAAATACTTGAAAACTTGCAATTTTATCGAGCCAATAATACTCAATTCGTAGGTATAAAACTCACTCATCAACTTCTAGGATTTATAACTTTTCATAAGTACTTTAAAAAAAAGTAATATTTGGAATTACCACACCACCACCCACACCGCCACACCACCGTCACCACCACTACCCCTACCCCCCACCACCATCACCACTACCACTACCACTACCACTACCACCACCACACCACTGATTAATACATAAATTTAGCATATTACTATACCTTTTTAAGACTAATTATACTATGATGGAGTTTTAATGATGACATTTCAGATCCTAAAGTGAACAAGGGCTCAAGGACAACAAATATCACACTTTGATGTAACACCAGCATATTGGAGGAACAAAATTGGAGAAGCTTGGAATAAAGCAAGAACGTTTAAACGCCAACTCACGTTCAAACATCCACTTGAACTATGAGAAGACCAGACTGCTAAGACATGGCTTGTTGCAGCCAAGAACGAAGACCTTGAGGTACTTGAGTACCACGTTCGAATGGCAAATCACGTTTGAACGTCAACTTGAATTGATTGAAGACCAGGATGATGAATGCAAAGTGCCAAGATGTGTATGGAGTGTGGAAATAGGTTTCCACAGAAGACCATAGACCACTTGAGTGAGAAGGTCAGGTAGGCCCCATTTGGCGTTCGAATGCCTATGAAGCAAAGATAGAAGACACGTTCGAATGCCAGACAACGTTTGAACGCCCATAAAGCAAAAAGAGAAACAACGTTCGAACGCCAGATCACGTTCGAACGTTCCCCACTGGTAGGCTGCAGAGTAGTTGGCTTTCACTTGGACTTGGGCGACATACACTATTCCTTCACACTATCTTGTTCCCACCTCGTCCTTGCCTATAAATACTCCCCTTAGGGGAGCCTTTAAGAGGGAGATGGTTCTTAAGGTAGACTAGAACTTGGTTTGTATGGCTTAGACTACACCAAGAACTAGTAGAAAGCTTGGATGGAGGCTTAGACTCCAACTCATATAGTTAGTTACTCTTAGATTTATATTTGCTTGTATCAAGAGAGATAGTTCATTTGTTGGTTGAGGAACAACCCTCCATCTTTTGGTTAATGAAGCAACCCTCCATTTTTTGATTGAGGAGTAACCCTCCAAAAGTGACTAGCTTTCTTCTATTTTCATTGTTCATTTCTTTCACTTTCATTGCTTGAGCTTCCTTCTTTCTTAGAAGAGTGAAACTCTTCCACTTTTTTAGAGCTTTACCAAAGCTATGAAGAGTGAGTAATTCCTCATTCACTCTTTAGTAAGGGGTGATGAATATGTATAAATTATCTAGAAGTTATATTTGTGCATTTATTTTATACTTTAATACTTTATATTCTACTTGCTTTATTGAATGATTGAATGTATTTAGCAAAGCTAAGGTACTTTGTATAATCGGTGGTTCTTTCTATGACACAGATGACTCTTGCATAGAAAGACCTATTGGTTCAAGGCAAGTATTTCTGCTAGATCTTCATAACAACATTTCAATATTCACTATTATTGTGCTTTATTTAAAGAATGGAACATTAATACCATGATTGTATCCCTTGTAGAAACACTTGCTTATTTGTAGACTGGTTGAGTATCGGCACAGACAATTGTTATAAACTTCTAGAAAGGCATCGGAACCATGTGTTTAATTCTCGCAGTCCATCTTTATCTTTCGATTAATTTGTTGTTGACACATGGGTTAATTAAGTTAAGAAACACGAGTATAATAAACGGGATGATTAATTACATGTTCTGATCCTCGAAATAAAGAGTGGTTGTTACCTTTGATAATTTATCTTATATTTTGTCTAGAAAAAAATCAATTAGAAAGAATCTTATATTCTATCCAACAAAATCCCATAACTTCAAACTCTTAAGGTTTTCAGTTACTTGGTCTCTGTCACTGCTTACTTTAAAACACCAATCATAGTTCCCTATGGATTCGACTTCGGACTTAACCCAATTATTACTATAGCTTGACCACCTGCACTTGGGTGTACACATTTGGGATCAAGCCAAATTTTTGGCGCCGTTACCGGGAAACCATAAAAGATGTTTTAAGGTAAAAGTTAAAAAGACCTCTCTTTTTGTATATATATTTGCTTTACTATGTATAAATTTATTTTAATTGTTTTTATGTCTGAAAACGCTCCTCACTATCAAAATTTGCCGAGAGAATCTTTTGGGTCTATGAATCAACCAGAACCACCTTCACCTAGATCAATAACAGACTCTTGTGAAAGTAGAATGATAAATGATGAGAGACGAGGAAAGGTTCCTGTGAGAGAAGGAGAAGTACCTAACATTTGAACTTGGCGAGATTACTTAAATCTCAAAAGAAATAATGTCCCCTCTTATTTTATCTTTCCTAAAGATGCACCCCTCTTTACTGTAAAGACGAGGACAATTCAATTATTTCCTCAATTCTATGGACTCGAAACAGAAAACTCATATCTGCACATAAAAGAATTTGAGGAAGTATGTGGAACGTTTCAAGACAATTCTGAGCTAGCCAAAATGAAACTTTTTTCATTTTCTCTAAAGGATAAAGCTAAACAATGGCTAAATTCTTTAAAAGCTCTTTTAATATTGCTTGACAAATTTCTTTGTTGTTTTTTANTTTCCTAACCTATAAACATCACCTTTTAGCATGTATAGTATATGAATAAAGGGGAGTGTCACTCTCCTAGGGATGATGTCAAAAGAAAGGGCAACGGAATGGTGGATGAATGAGATTTCAAATGTGAGTATCTGTGAACAAAAGTGCTCCCCAAGCGCAAGGAGACTTTCACGGATCGTGTTTTACTTAGTGGTATTCCAAGGTCATTTCCACGGGGAAGGAAGTAAACCGAGGGGAAGGTGATTTTGGGAGAAAGAAAGTGTAAAATCTTTGATTGTTGGAAGTTGTTTGGTGAAGTTGTTTTGATGCTAGTAAAATGAGAAACAAATGTTGGCAAATCCAAGAGGTCACTCCAATAGGAATACCGTCTCAACTCGAAACCCTCCTCCAATAGAGCATGAATGAACGATTGATTCGTGGGAAGCTAGGGGTAAGATTGGTGAGTATCTAAGCATAAACCGTGACTAGGCCTACGGAATATCAAAGACTCACCAAGTTATCCACCCTCAACCCAGTCAAACCGAACCATTGAACTCTGAAAGAGGGGAGGAGAATGAGTTGAAATGGTATACCCAAGTGGAGGTTCCTCTTGGTTTTGCCAACTAAGAGATTTAGCTATTCATGCTTAAAATAAAGACAACAATATGATGAGAAGACATTATGAAAAAATAAAGACTAAAGCTAAGCATAAACGAATTGCATAAATTTAACTTCCGGATAACCACCTCTTACTAAAGATTGGATGAGAAACTACTCACTCTTCATGGCTTTGTTAAAGCTAGAAAAGTGAGTGATGCTCATCCCTCCAAGTAGAGGAGTTACAAGGTAACACATTTTACACAAGGAGCCGATCTTCGACAAAGAATGAGTGAATCACGTTCCACCCTTCACGGCTTTGGTAAAGCTCTAGAAAAGTGGAAGAGTTTCACTCCTCTAAGGGAAGAAGGAAGCTTAAGCAATGGAAGTAAAAAAGAGCAATAACACAATAAAAGAAAGCAATACTTAAAGTAAAAGAAAGCAATAAATTAAAAGGAAGCAATAACACAATAAAAGAAAGCAATACTTAAAGTAAAAGAAAGCAATAAATTAAAAGGAAGCAAGAATACAATAAAAGAAAGCAATACTTAAAGAAAGCTATAAGCAATAAGGAAAGCAATAATACTTTTGGAGGGTTTGCCACTACCAAAAAATGAATGCTTTACAAGTCATAAGAGGTGGTATTTATAGGCAACAAGGGAGGGTAAAAGTCTTGTTAGGTGGCCTTGAATCTTGTTAAGTGAACTTGAAGAGTATTGTTAGGTGGACTTGAAAATCTTGTTAGGTGGCCTTGAATTCTTTGATCCTCCTTTGTTTTGAGCTTTGATAATTGGCACCCCAGTAGTTTGTAGCTTTAATGCAATTGGCTCCCCAGTAGTTTGTAGCTTTGACGCACAAAATCCTGAAAAGAACAACAATTAATGCATTATCCTTTATTCACACACTAATTCTAATTTGATTTATTTTGACTAGTTTAACTTTATTCAACTAACACAATTTACCTATTAAATTATGCCTTAATTAGGGTTAATCACACCCCCCAACCTAAATATTACTAGTCCCTAGTAATAAACAACATAACAAAATAAAATCACTTTCGTAGATAACACGATTGCATTTAGCATATGCAATAAGCCGTTAAACCCCTAGGTGATCCCTAGTGGACGAGTTTTGTCTCGTGAAGGTTTCCAGTGAAGCTACCTACAAACTCCAATTAAAAGATGTGTATATGTAAGATTTCTTGTCAAAATGAGTTAGCAACAGAATCATTGAGGCACACATCTCTTAATTTTTGAATTGTTTCCCGAACACTTCTCTGTCATTGGTACGTACTCTATACAAAAATAAACACTTGTTACATTGGTATTTGGAATTCCTTGTGTAGTAGGAATGATCATTCTAGTAGCAAGAATTGTTATATAACAAACATTCCACTTTATCACCTTCCATGGATAGCTTTGATTTCTCAAATCTCTCTTAGAATGCTCTCAGCAAAAAATTCACTCCGATTATAGTGACTTGTCTCTCAAAGGGCATGTGATCAGAGGATGGTCAATCGAAGAATCACATGCACAGTTAGAAAGGGAGTGAAAGTCTTAAGAAAGTAGGCTAATCATGTTCTTGGCATAATCTCATGGAAGAATATCAATGCAATTAAAGAAATACTATTTAACATACCCCAGTTTTCGGTCGACAACACACACATGCATTAGACTTGAGATCAATTAGGACTTTCTATAGGTTGTAATGTGGCCAGAGGTTAGTGGCTAATGAAATGACGTCAATGGTATTCAAAAGCTATCCCCTTTTGTAATGTAGCACAGCTCTTTCTTGCTTTTCAGTCTTTTGCCTAGAAATGATATTTCTTTCTTTCATTTTTTTTCTTTGTTTTTTTTTCGATTCTTCGTTGAACAGTAGCCACCATCTTCTTTTCTGCTTTTTTTTTTGTGTGTGGCTCGGTTATCATTTGGGTTTTTCGAGAAAAAAAAATCATCATTCATTGAAGGCTCAAACATGGCTAACTAGGGATATAATTTTGTAGAAGCAATGACTAAGGTTCAAAATCAACTCAAAGATGGCCTAAAATCCTTTCTCTAGTATGTGTCTATGTCGCATGCAAAGGTTCCCTGTAGGATATGTCAATAGATTACTTTAGTTGCATTTAATCAAAGCAAGTTTAATGAGATTATTCAACAATTGAAAGTGAAAGAGCTTACTTGAGTAAATGTTGATTGTCTCTCAGAAAGCATC
>CAUOFW020003946.1:653016-699940 GCA_963454935.2 Ilex paraguariensis
AAAGAGGGGAGGAGAATGAGTTGAAATGGTATACCCAAGTGGAGGTTCCTCTTGGTTTTGCCAACTAAGAGATTTAGCTATTCATGCTTAAAATAAAGACAACAATATGATGAGAAGACATTATGAAAAAATAAAGACTAAAGCTAAGCATAAACGAATTGCATAAATTTAACTTCCGGATAACCACCTCTTACTAAATATTGGATGAGAAACTACTCACTCTTCATGGCTTTGTAACTAGAAAAGTGAGTGATGCTAATCCCTCCAAGTAGAGGAGTTAGAAGGTAACATATTTTGCACAAGGAGCCGATCTTCGACAAAGAATGAGTGAATCACGTTCCACCCTTCACGGCTTTGGTAAAGCTCTAGAAAAGTGGAAGAGTTTCACTCCTCTAAGGGAAGAAGGAAGCTCAAGCAATGGAAGTAAAAGAGCAATAACACAATAAAAGAAAGCAATACTTAAAGTAAAAGAAAGCAATAAATTAAAAGGAAGCAAGAATACAATAAAAGAAAGCAATACTTAAAGAAAGCTATAAGCAATAAGGAAAACAATAATACTTTTGGAGGGTTTTCCACTACCAAAAGATGAATGCTTTACAAGTCTTAAGGGGTGGTATTTATAGGCAATAAGGGAGGGTGAAAGTCTTGTTAGGTGGCCTTGAATCTCGTTAGGTGAACTTGAAGAGTCTTGTTAGGTGGACTTGAAAATCTTGTTAGGTGACTTTGAATCTTGTTAGGTGGACTTGAAAATCTTGTTAGGTGGCCTTGAATTCTTTGATCTTCCTTTGTTTTGAGCTTTGATAATTGGCACCCCAGTAGTTTGTAGCTTTAATACAATTGGCTCCCAAGTAGTTTGTAGCTTTGACGCACAAAATCCTGAAAAGAACAACAATTAATGCATTATCCTTTATTCACACACTAATTCTAATTTAATTTATTTTGACTAGTTTAACTTTATTCAACTAACACAATTTACCTATTAAATTATGCCTTAATTAGGGTTAATCAAATACCTGATTGGTGGGCACTACAAAATGAATTTTTCAGAAATATTTTCCCTCAACACTGCACAAATCATGAATTTTTTGATTAAAGAAGGAGAAATCTTTTACCAAAGTTGGAAAAGATTCAAGGATCTACTCCAGTCTTGCCCACACCATGCTTTTGAGAATTAGACTTTGGTAGGATTCTTTTATGACTCTCTACCCACTAGACTACGTCAGTTTGTCGAAATGATGGCTCAAGAAGAGTTCATGGGTAAGAGTCTAGAGGAGACATTCAATTTTTTGACACCATATTTGACAGTTTTCAAATGTGGGACTCAGCCTCCCCTACCATTGTTGAAGCCAAACCATCTACTACCCATGGGGGTAAGTATGTCTTGAGAGATGATGATGGCCTAAGTACAAAAATGTCCACCCTATCTCGAAAGCTTAAAATTTTAGAGATGAAAAAATTTCATCAAGTTGATGTTGGCTCTCCCACAGAACAAGCGTGTGGGATCTGTGCGCTGACAGGACACCCTACTAGGGAGTGTCCTACCATTCCAACATTCAAAGAGGTTCTGTTGGAGCAAACAAATGTAATTTCTAACTTCAACAAGCGTTACTCCAACCCATACTCTGAAACATACAATCTAGGGTGGCGGAACCACCTGAACTTCAATTGGAGAAACACATAACCAACTCTTATGAACCAACAACAAGGTTCACACCCACCACCTCAAGGACCTCCCACGTATCAACCATATCAACCATCACAAAAGAGGAGCCTTGAGGATACCTTGAATCAGTTCATGCAAAGTCAAATGAACTTTAACAATAGTTCCACTCAAGCTTTTACTGATTTTAAAATCCAGACCACTTAATCTTTCGAGGATCTTAAAAGCCACATCCAAAGGTTAACCCAACCCTTGACCACACATGAGAAGGGCAAGTTTCCTGCCCAACCAAAACTACCACAAGGCCAATTTCAGGTGGGAAACCCTTTAGTCAAGGACACTTTTCAAGACCAAGGCCAAGTTGTCACTACACTAAGAAGTGGCAAGGTGATTGACAAGACCATTAGAGACGTGCTAATTCCTAAGCCAAAATCGAAGTCAATCCCAGTCAACTCACTAGTTGAGCCTGAACCAGTTGAGCTTGAACCAAAAGAACCTGAGCCTATGATTGAACAAGAGCCAGAACCTTCAGAGGAAAGAGGACCTTCGTATCCTATTCCTACTCCTTTTCCTCATAGACTCAAAACTGTATAGAAGTTGAATAATCAGCCTGAAATTTATGAGCTTTTTAAGCAAGTAAAAATCAACATCCCACTTCTGGATGCAATCAAATAGGTTCCATCTTATGCCAAGTTTCTGAAAGACTTGTGCACAGTCAAAAGAAGCCGGAATGTTCAAAAAATAGCCTTCCTAACAGAACAAGCTAGTGCCCTACTTCAACATAAAACTCTTCCAAAATACAAAGATCTAGGGTGTCCGACTGCGTCGTGTGTCATTGGAAACTTCAAAATCAAACAAGCACTGTTAGACCTTGGAGCTAGTGTCAACTTGCTCCCTTTTTTCATCTACCAACAGTTGGGTCTGGGTGAACTCAAATCCACTTGTGTCACACTCCAGTTGGTAGACAGATCTGTAAAAATTCCTAGGGGCATTGTTGAAGATGTACTTGTCCAAATAGAAAACTTTGTCTTCCCTATTGACTTCATCGTTCTTGACACTCAGCCAGAAAAACATTCAGATAATCCAATTCCTGTAATTTTTGGTCGACCCTTCCTAGCAACTTCAAATGCACTAATCAATTATAGGAATGAGGTCATAAAATTAACCTTTGGGAATATGACTTTTGAGCACAGTATATTTTCCATGTTGCCAAACACCCAGGAGATGACAAAGAAGAGAGAGAAATAAATTCTATTGAGTCGTTGGTTCAGGAACATCTGAATAACATATTTTGTGAAAATCCCACTAAATCTTCTCTATCAAAATCCATCACATCTGAGACAATAGATGATGATCCAAAGAATTGCCCCACTCATGCTGTTGAGACATGGGCCCCCAAATTTGAGGAACTTTCATCAAGTGGCACAAAGTCATTCTCATCAAGTTTTAGGCCACCAAAGCCTGATTTGAAACCTTTTCTATCTGACCTCAAATATGCATTCCTAGGAAAGGACGAGTCATACCCAGTGGTAATTTCATCTAAGCTCACAGGCTTGCAAGAGTCTAAACTGATTGAAGTTCTTAAAAGTCATAAAAACACCATTGGGTGGACCATCATTGACTTGAAAGGTATAAGCCCGTTGATCAGAAATCATGCTATATACCTGAAAGAGGATTCAAAACCCTCTCATCCAATGCAGCGACGACTAAACCCTTACATGAAGGAGGTTATGAGAATGGAAGTGCTCAAACTCTTAGATGTAGGGATGATCTTTCTCATCTCTGATAGAAAATGGGTTAGTCCAACCCAAGTTGTGCCCAAGAAGTCTGGGGTCATAGTGGTCAAAAATGATGCAAATGAACTAGTACCAACTCGAGTCGTCACAGGATGACGGATGTGTATTGACTATCGAAAACTCAATTTGGTAACTAGGAAATACCATTTCCCTCTTCCCTTTCCTGACCAAGTTCTAGAGAGAATTGCAGGCCATGAATTTTACTATTTTCTGGATGGGTATTCCGCGTACAATCAAATTGAGATAACATTAAATGATCAGGAGAAAACCACATTCACATGTACCTTTGGCACCTTTGCATTCAAAAGGATGCCATTTGGACTTTGTAACACTCCTGCAACATTCCAAAGATGCATGCTGAGCCTATTCAGTGACATGGTCGAGAAATTTTTGGAGGTTTTCATGGATGACTTCTCTGTCTATGGTGACTCATTTGATTCATGTCTGGCCAACCTAGAGAAGGTATTGGTAAGATGTTAGGAGGCCAATCTGGTACTTAATTGGGAAAAATGCCATTTCATAGTAACACAAGACATTGTCTTGGGTCACATTGTGTCGTTTGAAGGCATAAAAGTTGACAAGACAAAAATAGATCTGATTGGAAATTCACTTGCTCCCAAGACTGTAAAGGATGTACAATCATTCCTAGGATATGTAGGCTTTTACAGGAGATTCATCAAAGATTTTAGTACCATAGCCAAACCCATGTGTCATCTTCTGAGTCAGGACATAATCTTTGATTGGAATGAAATATGCCAAAAAGCTTTTGATAAGCTTTTAAAGACATGTTAATTTCTGCCCCAATAATGCAGCCCCTGACTGGACTCTACCCTTTGAACTAATGTGTGATGCAAGTGATTATGCTGTATGTGTTCTGTTAAGGCAAAGAAAAGATAACAAATCACATGTGATTTACTATGCAAGCAAAAATTTGAATGATGCTCAAATGAATTATTCAATAACTGAAAAAAGAATTATTTACTGTAGTTTTTGCTTTGAAAAAAATTTGTTCCTATCTTGTTGGTTCTTTTGTTATCGTATTCACTGACCATGCAGCCCTAAAATTCTTGCTCACAAAGAAGGATGCTAAGCCTAGGCTCTTAAGATGGATATTATTACTCCAAGAGTTTGATCTGATCATTAAGGATAAGAAGGGTGTTGAGAATGTGGTGGCATACTATCTGTCCAGATTAACGTATGAATTTCATGAGGATGAATTGCCAATCAATGAAAAATTTCCTAATGAACAACTGTTCATAATTGATGAGACCCCATGGTACGCTGATATTGCTAATTTTCTTACTACTAGAACGCTCCCTCCGTCCTTCACCACCATGGATAAAAAGAAATTTTTAAGGGAGGTTCGTAACTTCTTTTGGGAAGATCTGTATGTATTTAAGTACTGTAAGGATCAAATCATAAGACGTTGCATCCCCACTCAAGAAAGCAGACAAGTAATAACATTTTGTCAATCTGAAGCATGTGGTGGCCATTTTTCATCAAGGAAAACCGCTGCAAAAATCTTGCAGTGTGAATTTTACTGGGCCACACTTTTCAAGGATGTCCATGTCTTTTGTTTAACTTGTGATAGATGCCAAAGGTTGGGGAGCATTTCAAAAAGAAACATGATGCCCTTAAACCTCATTTTGGTGATTGAATTTTTTAACTGTTGGAGCATCGATTTTATGAGACCATTTTCCCTCTTTTGGCTATCTATACATTTTAGTGGCCGTAGACTATGTGTCTACATGAGTTGAAGCAATTCCATACCAGAATACTGATCACCAAACGATGATCAAATTTTTAAAAGAAAATATTTTGTTTCGGTTTAAAATTCTAAAATCAATCATAAGTGATGGGGGTGCTCAATTTTGCAATCGTCCTTTCTGTAATTTGATAAAAAAATACTTGATTTTTCACAAAATTGCAATCCCTTATCATCCACAAATTAGTGGACAGACTAGATTGGCTAACCGGGAGATCAAATTAATTTTAGAAAAAAATGATAAATTTAGACCGTAAAGATTGGGCATCAAGACTAACTGATGCACTTTGGGCATATCACACTGCTTTTAAAATAATTTTGGGCATGTCTCCTTATCGATTAGTCTATGGCAAACCTTGTCGCTTGTGGAACTGGAACATAGGGCATACTGGGCTATTAAAGTAATGAACTTTGACCTGGACAAGACCGGACTGTCAAGGAAACTTTAGATTAACGAATTAGAGGAATTGAGAAATGAAGCATATAAGAATGCTAAGATTGTGAAATCCAAGATGAAAATTTTTCATGATAAGAACATAGTGCGGAAGTCTTTTGAACCTGCTCAAAAAGTCCTGTTATTTAATTCAAGACTCCGCCTTTTTTTTGGTAAATTGAAGTCAAGATAGATTGGACCTTATATTGTCAAAAAGGTGTTTGGACACGGAGCAGTAGAAGTGGAAAACCCCTCGAATAGTAATATATTTACTGTTAATGGTCAGCGGTTGAAACCATTTTTGAAGAATTTTGTTAAAAATGTGGAAACAATTCTTTTAATGGACCCAGAATATCCCTCTGAGATTCGCGCCTGCTGACAAAAAAGGGGTTAGGTTAGGAAAAACCTGATCAAAATCGACCCACAAGAATGCCTTTATAAAGGCCACCACCCCCTTTTTTCCTCACTGCCTTTTCCTTTTTCTTTCTTCTTCTTCTTCTTCTTCTTCGCTGTTCGCAACCTTCTGTAAACACAACCAAGACCCAGCAGACCCATGACCACACACTCCACAAACACAATCCTATATTTCATGCTTTGTATTTTGATGTTGTATTTGTTTATTGGTGTCTTGCTTCTCTTCGCACTCACAGACAAGGCTTACTAGCCCACCCGAAACCCAGATATGTGTAGAGATGATTAATTTGTGTATATTTGCTTGTAGGTGTCGGTAGATGATCATATATTTACCTTTCAACCTCATCTCCAAGATCCATACACTGGTAAATTCGAAACATTGGGGATAATGTTCAGTTTAGGGTGGGGGGTGAGAACTCAGTTCATATTTTGTGCCCGTAAAATTTTTTATTTTTGTTATTGTTGTTGCTGTTTTGATAATATTGTGTACCTTGTCCTATATTTTGTATAAATTAATGATTATGTCTGTGAGTCATCTTTAATCGTCTTTCTGACTGACAGATGTTAAAGAACTAGATAGTGAGTCTTAAAGCGTAGAAAGCATGGATGTTAAACTTTTTTGGTTTAGTCTGGGAGTTTTACACACTTTTCCATCTGATGTGTATGTTGTGATCATGAGAAAAACAAGATTGGTAAGAAAGAATGAGATCTAAGAAGAACAAGCGAAACGCCTCTGTGGCAGAAGCACTTTTGCTAAATGCCGCGTGCCTAAAGGCTTGGTGCCTATAAACAGTATGACAGAGTCTTTCACGAGAAAATATATAATTAGTGTTCTGAACCAATTTTTGGTCGCGCACTCGATCGATTAAACTGGATAGTGAATAGGCTGAGTAAGGATTACCCTGAGATGCCATGCTATTTCGGTACTTTGCTTAACCGATTTGTGAGAGAGGAAATTGGGAGAGTCACTGGTTGTCCTGACTACACAGATATATAGGGAGACTCGGATTAGGTTATTCTCTTTAGGAAATTGTACTTTTGTTGGGATGAAAGCCAAGGGTCTGAATTTTTGTAAAGAAGTGTAAAAATCCTTTTTGTTTTGTACAAAACTCTTTTGACTGAAATGAAAATATGGGCAGATTAAGGAACGTCCCAAAATACCAACCTTAAGCGTGGGTAGGGACTTGTCCTAAGACACTATGAATTTTTGATTCAAACTTATGTGTTTTGCCCTCTCTGATTGTGTATGGTGTAGTGCAAAATAATTTTTGATTTTTGATTCAACATTCGAATGCCAAGTGACATTCGAACGTCACCTGCTTGTAGTACTCAGCCTCTAATGAAGTCTGATGGAAATAAAAAAAAGGTACTGGGAGCTCAGCACATTCAAACGCCAATGGATTGTTCGAATGAGAACTCAACGTTCGAACGCCAATAGACTGTTTGAATGAGAAGAGCTTACAATACTTTGATCTCTGACAACACTCAAAAGTACTGGAAGCTCCTCATGTTCAAATGATTGTTTAAAAATTCTTCTACATGCGTTTGAACGTAATTAACGTTTGAACGTCACTTTTGAGGCTATAAAAGCCTGAATCGTCTTCCTCATTCCAAAACCCCTAAAACCCTTCAAAAACCTCCCAACCCTAGAGTCCATTTTCATCACCGAGACCTCAAAACACCACCCATTCTGCAATTTACCTAAAATCAACCCTCCCAATGCCATTCCCACCTCATTCATCATCATTCCCACAAGAAAATCAAACTTTTCAAGCCCTAACACCCTCAAACCAGAAACATCTAGCCTCCAAGGGTCAAGCTACCTGCCAGGCGTTATACACAAACATAGGAGCCCAACATGGTAGATGAAGTCATTGAGGAAAGAGAGGGGAGACCCATTGTGCGAAGATATGACCGAACTTGTTTCCCCTTCGCTCTAAAAGCTGACAGGTATGAGAATTTTTTCCAAAATCATGTTGTTGTTTGTGAACGAGACGTGATCTTGAGTGATTTTGCTAGGTTGTGTATTTTTGAGAGGGAGGGTTGGGTGTTATTTTTTGCGAAACGGCAGAGAGGCCGTGATTGACTTGGTGCGGGAGTTTTACTCCAACGCTGAGATCATCAACGGGGCAATAAAGACGTATGTGAGGGGGGTTCCACGTTGATGTTGATGAAAATTATATTCAGGAGATGAGGCAAGAAGTGCCTCGGGTACAAAACCCAACATACTCCCCAAGGAAAAATGTGGCATTGAACATTGTGGGCATGGAGCTGATAGGGATGACTGGTTTTTCTTGGTCGGGGCGGAGATTTCTCTGACAAGGGGAGCTCACTAGTAAGTATAAGAAGTTGAATTTAATTGCAGTCTTGAACTTCGCCCTAATTGGGCATTAGAACGAGATCCTCCCCGAGATGGCTCGCCTACTTTACGCACTTGGGAAAGGCTAAAACATATACCTCCCCTCCTTGGTTTTGACAGAAATGAAGAAAGGATGTGATGTGAAAAGGAATGCGCTTCCTTTCGGCACCCTAGTGACTGAAATGTGCAAGGATCATGGGATAAGGGTAAGGCTAGAAATGGAGAATCAAAAGCTAATGGGGCCACTGAACAAGACATTCTTTAGGAGGAGCCAAGGTCACAGTGGCAACCCAGCGGCCAGACAAGAAGAGCCCCCTACCCAAGGAGTGGATGGGGTGCAAGATGAGCTCGACCGAGATGAAGAGAGAGAATTGGAGGAAGAGAGAGTGTAAAACCCGGGTAAATTTAAACTTTTTGGAAAAAGGGTGAAATGGTAATTCACCACTATAGTACGGGTTGTAAACCTGAAATTTTCTAGAACTCGAATGATGAAATGGACCTCTCCATTGGATTCGTCTCCCCAAATCTAGTTACCCCGTCAAATTTTATCGAATTCTAAGATAGTCAAATATTTTATGTTTTACGAGGCGGTCGAGTCTCGGGTTACCCAAAAATGGAATTTTTCATAAAAATTCAAAATTTGAAAAATAATTTAAGGCAAATTAAAATAAAATTATTTTGAACTTGAACCGGGATGAAATTTAATCATTTCGGGGCGAAAACGGACCCAAAAAAAGAGGGCTGTGTGGCACAATATAAGCCAAGTATTCTAAGACTATAAATAGGGGAAAAATCTGATTTTTACCCCATTTGTGTTCAACCGGTTAGCCGATAGAGAAGAGAGGAAAAAAGAGAGAAAGAAATCCACATTCTTTCTACGATCTATGGAGCTTGGGTGCTCGAATCCACTCAGGGCAAGAACAAAAGTTGTTCTTCTCGCCGAGGGCTACGCGACCACACCAAAAACGACGGATTTTACCAAAGTTCCAAAATTGAGCTTGGAGAAATCAAAGGTTTTGGGCAAGATTGGGATGCTTGACGGCTCCTACCAAGTGGGTTTACGCTTCAAGAGGTAGGGTTCCTTCCTACTTAGGTTTATTTACAACCTAGGGTGATAATATGAAATGGATATGTTGATAGAAATTTATATCATTTACCTACGTTGTGGAAATTGATGAAATGGGTATGGAATGGTTTAAAGTAAATTCCTAACATAGGATTGGTATGTGGTAGTTACTTGCGTAATTCCAAGGAAATGTGTGTTATGTGGGCATGTTATGTGTTTCCATTATGCCTTGTGAATAGAGTGTGTTATTGGCTTATAATATGTAATAACATGCTTGTGAAGTATGGTTGGACATAAAAATGTTGATTTATGCTTATCGATGTATCAACATTGTGATGGAATTGATGATTATATGCTTTGGATATAAATTGCCATGGAATATGTTAAATGTGGTCGATTTTGCTCATGTAGCATTCTTTACATGTGGGCATGACGTTGTGATAGCAATGCTGCATTACATTGCATTTGCAAGGGGGAACCGCATCCATAACATGAGTTTGGGTGCGTGTGTGCATGGTTGATATCAAACACCAAATAGGTGGATGATGGGTGGGCTCGGGAAGGTTGGATCGAAGATCTGACTGAGTTGCACGGTTGGGTGGATAAAGAATTGGGTCGGGGTTAGCAAGAAGGGCTAGACTATCCCTCGGGTGAGAGACCCGGTGATTCGGAGACGCACTCCATTGGTATAAGAACCCATAAAGTGTGTCGGTGTACGCGAAACTGTTGGTTGAAGTCCATAAATTCCGCGTCGGTTGGGTGCCGTTGGTGTAAGTCCATAAATACCCACCCCAAGAATGACCCGGAGAATTTTACATAGTCATTGGGTGTGTAGCACCAATGGCGGGACTTGGAAAGCCGGTTTTATACCCATGACATTACATGGGGAAAAGGAGCCAGGGAGGGCTCGGGTTGAGTTGCATGATTAAGTCTCACCTCATTTCATGGCATGACATTGCTAAGATTCCAATATTGAATGATATATTCTTGTTTGGGATGTTGTGGGTTGTAAAGTGTTGCATGAACATTCATATGCACTTAGGTTGGGGAATAACCTTGGTAGGAAATATTCTATTGGGCGTGACTCACCCTATATGGGAAAACGTTTCAGGTGCGGGATACATTCCGGCAGATGGCTCGCACTTGGGGCCTCAAAGATGAAGAAAAGCTGATTTATGGCTTTGTGGCACATTTTGTGTAATTTTTGTAAAATTATGTCGTGAACATGTAATCTTATAAATGGATTGTAATAGAACTTGTACATATCGAGTTTTATGTGATAAACATTATTGTATATGTTTTTGATGGTGTTGGAATGGTTTTGAATGGATTGGTAATGAAAAAAATAGGTGAAATGGGCAAAAATGGGCAGAGAGTACCGGTACCACGATGCCCAGTGAGTTAACAGTACCGGTATTGTGTACCGGTACAACGAAGACCAGTGGGCAAAGTGTACCGGTACTAAGTACCAGTACTGCGAGGTCTAGTGGGCAAAGCGTACAGGTACTCTTTCCAAAATTTTGAAATTTTAAAATTTCCTTGCCAAACTTTTGGGCCATAGATTATTTGATTTCAAGGATACAAATGGATTAGAATGGGGTATAAAATGTGGTGCATTGACCACGGTTGAATTAAATGAGAAAATGTACACGGGTTACACGTGTGAATTATGACCCTGGTTAAAGGGGATGTGATTGAAGTGACGTCGGGTAATGCGACAATCACGGGTTTTTTAGTGGGTTGACGAGTGGTCAACGGCAGTTAAAGGACCCCCGATTTTAGGGGCGTCACAGAGAGAGCATCCCCAGGGGGCAGGCCCCAGCTCTAGCACCAGTGCCCCGATGCTTTCTATGAGACATCATGCTTAGCATTGAAGCTAAGCAAGATGAGATCCTTCGGCTTCTGAAGGGTGGACATGGTGTACCTGGTGGAGCTAGTGGAGATGATGGACTTGGTGGAGATGGAGGAGATTAAGAGAGGGATTCCTGTTCTTGATTGTGGTTTTTGTATTGTTTGTTCTTCTTTGGTGGATAAGTTTCTTCTTTGGTATTTTGTTACGGATAGTTGAAGTCTTTGTGTTTGTTTCTTCTTTGATGATGAATTGAATCTTCGATGTTGATGTTGATGTAAAAGATCATATTTTATGAAATGAATGATTCAGTTTATCATTTTTATCTGTTTAAATGCTTGTGTAGAATTAGCACTTTAGTAATTCTTGTTAATGAATGATGAAATAGATGTGGATTCTAAGGCTTCTTGTTAAAATGACTAAGCATATGATCGGTTTGACACCTCAACTTAGCAACTGAGACTTAAAACCGCATTTCTTGGAAAACTGGTGTTGTCTCTATGCTTAAATTGTCAAATGTACATTAGTATTTGTTATTCTTAAGGTACAAGATGATCAGACTCAAAAATGGAATTGCTATATAACCAACATTCCTTGAAACACCCGACATAACCGGTGGAGATGATAAATAATACCATGGTAAGTTTTGAGCTCTACGATGCTTTTGAGAGGATATCAATATTTACTCAAAGTAAGCTCTATCACTTCCAATTTTTTGTCAATAATCTCATTATCCTTGCTTTGATTGACGCAACTAAAGTGATCTATTGACATATCTTACAGGGAACCTTTACATACAACACATAAATGTGCACATACTTGAGAAAGGATCTTAGACCATCTTTGATTTGACTTTGAGCCTTAGCCATTTCTTTTAAAAGAATATCCCTAGTCAGCCATGCTTGAGCCTTCAATGAATGATTTTTTTTTTCAAAAAACCCATATGATAACCGAGCAATAAGAGAATACACTTAACATAGATTACTATCTAATTTTCTTGCACCCTCTTATAAATCAGTATGATACAGAAAGACAAGAAAAATAGAAAAGACCATAGTGGCTACTGTTCAATGAAATAAAAAATGGTGGAAACAACTGAAAAAGAAAAGAGACTGATAGATAGAGAATTTCCAAGAAAGTGAAAAATGAGAAAGATGAAAGAAAGAAATACCTTTCCCAGGCAAAATGTCAAAAAGCTAAAAAGAGGTGTGCTACACCTAGCATATATGTAGCCCCTCTATTAGTAGCCCCTCATATCAGTATATTTTCTCCCCAACTTAAACCTTAGCATATATGTAGAATTAGGGTTCAATTCCTACTCAAAAATAAGTCAAAATTTGCGTCCTAAGCCAAAAACACACACTGCAGCCCCTAAAATCAGCGCAGCTGTGCTGACTTTCTGCCCTCCTAGAGTTGTAGCGTTGATTCCCTTTTATGCTTAGAGCTGCCCTTGTTGCTTAGTCTTCAAATAAGCCAACACTTAGGCTACCAACTGATCTTGTTTCCTTCCAAATGATGATCCCTACAAAATAACATTAAAACACATAAAAATAAAAATAAAAAGGAACATAAAATACTTGAAAATTTGCAATTTTATCGAGCCAATAATACTCAATTCGTAGGTATAAAACCCACTCATCAACTTCTAGGATTTATAACTTTTCATAAATACTTTTAAAAAAGTAGTTTTTGGAACTACCACACCACCACCCACACTGCCACACCACCGTCACCATCACTGCCCCCACCCCCACCACCTCACCACCACTACCCCCACCACGACCACTACCACTACCGCCACCACACCACTAATTAGTACATAAATTTAGCATATTACTATGCCTTTTTAAGACTAATTATACTTTGATGGAGTTTAAATGATGACATTTCAGGTCCTAAAGTGAACAAGGGCTCAAGGACAACAAACATCATACTTGGATGTAACACCAGCATATTGGGGGACAAAATTGGAGAAGGTTGAAACAAAGCAAGAACGTTTGAACCCCAACTCACGTTCAAACGTCCACTTGAACTATGAGAAGACCATACTACTGAGACATGGCATGTTGCAGCCAAGAAGGAAGACACTGAGGTACTTTAGTACCACGTTCGAAAGGCAAATCACGTTTGAACGTCAACTTGAATTGATTGAAGACCAGGATGATGAGTGCAAAGTGCCAAGATGTGCATGGAGTGTGGAAATAGGTTTCCACAGAAGACCACATACCACTTGAGTGAGTAGGTCAGACCCCATTTGGCATTTGAACGCCTATAAAGCAAAGATAGAAGACACGTTCGAACGCCAGACAACATTCGAACGCCCATAAAGAAAAAAGAGAAACAACATTCGAACGCCAGATCATATTCGAATGTTCTCCACAAGCAGGCTGCAGAGTCGTTGGCTTTTACTTGGACTTGGGCGGCATACACTATTCCTTCACACTATCTTGTTCCCCCTTCCTCCTTGCCTATAAATACTCCCCTTGGGGGAGCCTTTGAGAGGGAGATGGTTCTTGAGGTAGACTAGAACTTGGTTTGTAAGGCTTAGACTACACTAAGAACTAGTAGATAGCTTGGATGAAGGCTTAGACTCCCACTTATATAGTTAGTTACTCTTAGATTTATATTTGCTTGTATCAAGAGAGATAGTTCATTTGTTGGTTGAGGAAGTAACCCTCCATCTCTTGGTTAATGAAGCAACCCTCCATTTTTTGGTTGAGGAAGCAACCCTCCAAAAATGACTAGCTTTCTTCTACTTTCATTGTTCATTTCTTTCACTTCCATTGCTTGAGCTTCCTTCTTTCTTAGAGGAGTGAAACTCTTCCACTTTTCTAGAGCTTTACCAAAATCGTGAAGGGTGGGACGTGAGTCACTCATTTTTCGTTGAAGATCGGCTTTTTGTTTAGTGTATTTCACATTATAACTCCTCTACTTAGAGGGATGAGTATCACTCATTTTCTAGCTTTACCAAAGTCATGAAGAGCGAGTAGTTCCTCATTCACTCTTTAGTAAGGGGTGATTTTTGTCACCAAAAAGGTAATTTTTGTCTCCCTCTCTCTTTGTTTTAGTCTGTCTTCTTGCCTTTATCAGCCCCCACCCCATTGACTCTCGCCCACCTTATGCTACTACCTCGGATCCCCACCACCCAGCCCCATAGAGAATGAACATAATCTCCCTATACTCTTAATCTCTAACATAACATTATCTATGTGGCCCTACAAGCTTTTCGATCAAATGCCCTTGACATACATTCTCTATTTTTCACACGCACACATAAAGTCTGAACCATAACCACACTTATTCAAAAAAAAAAAAAAAATACAGCCATGCACACGCATACATCCTCTATTTTTCACATTTGTTTGGATTTCTTTGTTGCCTACCCAGAGTGTATTAATTTTTTAATTATTTTTCAGGTGGTGTCGCATTTAGTATGCCACTCCATCGCAAATTTCATGGATTTGCATTTCCATTGGCTTTTCTCATGCAAGTTGTTTGCTAAAATGCATTACATCATGTGTGCATATTTTTTAATTGGATGCAGAACTGGTTAAGACAAAAAAGAAGAGAAATTAGCTCTGTCGTTCTCACCCTCCAAAATCAGGATCAGACTTTTGATTGTTAGATTACTTAATCTACATCAATTTTTTTTTTGATCTCATGTTGTTTTGTATGTATTTCATCTTGATTGTTGCTTGGTTGTTGTAAAGAGTTCTAATTTGGGTTTAGTTAACTTTCTTTTGGCTTTCTCTTTCTTACGGTGTTGCAATTATTTAAATTGTTGTTGTGATTAGATGCTATTTGATCATAATTGACTTGAAATTGGTGTGAGAATTCATATTGGTCTAAATTTGAATTGCTAATTCGATTTTGTACAATATTGTAATTTGATCACATAGTAATGTAGGTTGATTAGTTAACTTAATGTTTGATTTGGATTGTAGAAAAAGGGTTGTGGTTGTTCAGAGAAGAGTACAAATTATGTTGGACCTAGGGTTATACTTTTCAGTGGACCTTGATCAAACGGATGCTTAAATTCTTTTTGATTTTTTGTTATGTAATATATGGACTTTGTAGAGTAGGTATAACTTCATTTAATATATGGTATTCTGTGGCAAATTAGATATCCAGCTTTTGATTTTGTAGAGTAGATATAAATTTAGAGGTTTTCTTAGATTACACTCAACTGTAGATCAAAACAAAAAAAATGCAAGGGAAAAAACAATTTTGGGTTCGTCACTGATAACCAACGCCATTCTTTTCTCAAAAGAATGGAAACCTAACCAAATGCTTTAAATAATTGACCAAATGCTATTTATTATACTTTGAAAGGTTGGAACATTTGCTTGCTTTCATCAAGTTTTGTTATTTCAGGTCTATTAGTTTAAATTAGATTTAATTGTTCAATTATTTAATTGTTGGTTTGTTTTGTGGACTATCTTGCTTTTTGATGAGTTTGGGTTTTTCCAAGTACTAAATAGACGAGTTTTATAGAGGATTTAGTTCTTGGTTTGAGCATTTGAGCTTTAACTTCAACTCTGCATATCATTTTTTTTAGTACGCAGTGGACATGCAATAGATCATATTTGAATCTCTAATATTTATCAATCCAATTTGTTTTTTGCTTTATTACAGTACTTTCTGAAAAAGAAATCGTAATTTTTATCAATTCAATATATCCATCCAATTCTAATTTTTTAGTACATGTGCTTTCTGAAAAAAAATTGGTTCATGTGTTGTTTTTTGCTTTGCTACTATTTTATTTTTTCCTTCTTTTTTTAAATTTCCTTCTTTGTTCTTGCTAGGTTGGTGTGCACCAGTTACAATTGATACAATTTGTGGACAAGCATTATAGGTCCATTTTGTAAGTCCACTAAATTACTGGGTTTGGAGTTTGATTATATCAATGTTGGGTTCTAAATTTTGAGAATTGTAGAGTAAACATTTTGATGGCAGTATGGGGCTAAGAAAGAGGGTTCAGATAAAAAACACCTGAAGAGTTTTTGTAGTCACTTCCACAATCTCTTGGACGATTGTGGTGAGGACATTGAAAAAAGAGATCTGCAAATATCTATATTTGTTCAACTTTTGGTTGTTTTAGTTTTTAAGCAATTTCAACTTGGGAATGGAAATACCAGTTTTAGATATTATTCTACCGTCGTGCACGGGTTTTTCTTTGTGTTATTGGAGGAGACATTGGTTTCTGTGTGGTGAATTTACTAATTATGCTTCCATTATGAATCGTTCAACCATTTTTGTTAATGAAATTTTTTGATTGAATATTTTAGGATCAATTTATTGTCTACATGGTGGTTTTTCTATGTCGCCATTTCGGTGTTAATATTGCTAAAGGTACTAACTTTAGATGCTCGCCCCACTATAGCTGAGCTTTTACACGGGTACAAGCTCGCACCCTACTCTGGCCAGAGAAAAAAGAGAAAACTGAGCTTCTCACCAGCTATTCCTCCAACGTGAAGGAATGGAAAGACAAAATTGTTGTGTTTGAGCCTGGTTAGGAGTTCGGCCCTTCTAAGGCCCTTATTGGAAGACCTCTTTTGGTCCCTTGCCTTTGGGGATCTCCTCCTCATCTTTGTGAGTTGTCTATTTCTTTCTTTTGGCCTCTTTTTTTTGTGGATTTGAATTAATGTTTTTCCTTGGTGCAAGCGAGACTAGTCCTTTTCCTACTGAACTCAAGGTTCGAATTGAAAGGGCTTTGACTTATCATACCAAGAGCTTGCCTGACGTAGTCACCAATCAGTCATTGTTTGAGTGCCAACTGGGTCCTAACCCCAAAAGCTGTAGTTGTGCCTTTTACACCTAGCCCTTCTCCACTAAATGGTGAGTTGTGTTTTGATTTCCCTTATTCTTTGTCTTTTTTAAATGATGAGTTTTAAGTTTTGTAATTAATAGAAATGGCTCCCAAGGTCATTGATAAAAAGCTTCTAAAAGAGATTAAAGCATCTAGGGATCTAGAAAGTGGGTCTCCCTATCCAAAAAAGCTCAAGTTGTTTTCTCCAAAGCCGAAGTGTGATGCCTCAAAATTCAGGGGTTCTTTTTCAAACCGTTGATCACTCATCAACCCACAGAAGTATACCTGTGACTACTGTGTAACCCAGTACCACATCGTTACAGTCCATTCACCGGGATCATAACCAAAATAAACTTTGGATAGAGTCTCTTTTGTACGGGAACCCTACCCAATTCGTAACCTGCGCATACAATAATCATAGGACCATTCCAATTTCCAATCCCCATTAATTAGGATTTGTTATTCTCCATTTACATCATCCTAAAAGGATTGTTCATTAAGTGAAAGCCCTCCGGGGTTATATTTTAAAATTTCAATTTCTGGGAAAAGGTATTGGTACTTCTAATACGTGGTACCAATACTTGACCCTTATGTTTGTAAGGTATCGATGCCTATATACACTGGTAATAGTACCTAAGCCCATAGTTTTCTAGGTACCGGTACCTATGTGTCTTGGTTTGGTACCTGAACCCGCTATTTATTGGTGTACCCTAAGTCCACTATTTTCTAGGTACTGATACCTATGTGTTGTGATACTGGTACCTATACCCGCTATCTATCGGGGTATCGGTACCTGGTGCCTAGTTACCAGTACTTGAGCCCACTGAAATTCAGATACTAGTGCCTGTAGGCTTAGGTAAGGGCATCTGAGTGATCCAACAGCATGATATCGATACTTAATAATTTAGGTACTGGTACTTTAGCCCATATTTTTCCCAAATCTTTCCAATTCTCAACATTCATTCATTTACATCAAAATGTTGTCCAAAGAACTCATTACATACCCTTTTTATACAATTTTACAATTTCAAAACGAATTATGTAATCTATTACAAAATGCAATTCGAGAGTCACAATCCGGCTCTAATATCAACAATGGCCCAAGTAAGGGCCGTCCACTGGCACTTGTCCAACACTTGAAAATATCTCTTCGTAGAGGGTGAGCCACGCTCAATAGGGTATCCCCTAAGAAGGCTACTCCCCAACCCAGATGCATATGAAATGTTCACATGTAATTCAACAATCAAACATTCATTCAAGAATATAACCAATTCATAAATGAACAAAACAATATCTTGCCATGTCATGAAATGGAACTCACACATGCAATGCAACCTGAGCCCTCCACCGACTCCAATAACACATGCAATGTCAAACGTATGCATCCGTTCATTCCAAGCCTCCGCCATTGATGTTGAACATCCAATGACTATTTTATAAAATCTTTGAATATTTCTTGGGGTGAGTATTTATGGACTTTCACCAATGGGTATCCAACTGACACGATATCTATGGACTTCCACCAACGGCTTCGCGTACATCGATACCCAAGGGAGAATCTATCCCTTCTTGTTAACCCCGATCCTTGTTTTTAATACAACCCATGCGACTCAGCCGAACTTAGGTCCAACTTTCCCGAGCCCACGTATCAACCTATCGAGAATGGTGTTTGATCAAATCTATGCACACATACCCGCATTCATGTCAATTGATAATGAATGCGGTGCTACCCGTGCATATGCAAATGTAATGAACAATTGCATTCCATGTCACTATGCAATCAAGTTTTTAATTGCAATTACAATAGCATGTTCATCATATCATGAGCATAGTATGAACATATTCCAATTTCTCAATGTACATTATCTCACAAAGCAATATAATTAAATTTCACAATACCACCAAAGCATGTCATATCATATTCTATACACATAACACACTTTATCAACATAGACATTTTATCAAATACCCACAAGACACATAGATTATGTAAACACATAGCATGCCCAAATTAACACATTTTTCATGAAAATGAAATTGCCAAACAAACAATTTCATCAATACCTAATCATGCAAGACTTGATTTAAGCATTCTCTTATACCCATTTCTATTTTCTAACACCCTAGGCATGTGTTATACATGAGATTTAATCTCTAAAACCTTACCCATTATATATTTCAACCCTAGGTTGGAAATAAACCTTGTTAGGAAAGGAACCCTACCTTTGGAAGCGTAATTTTGCATAGGAGAAATCCCAAATGACCCAAATCAAGCCTCAAAGCCTTTATCCCAAAAATTTCATTCTTGAGATATTGGTGAAGCACACAATCTTAGTTTGTATGCGCAGCTCTCGTCGCGTAGAACAACTTTATCTCTTAGCCTGAAGAGATCTGACGATTGTGTCGTTGTAGATCGAAAGAAGTAGCTTGGATAACTCATGTTTTTCCCTATTTTCTTTCTCTCTCTCTCTCTCTCTATCGGAATGACTAGTGTAAATGGGGAGAAAATCTAATTTTTCTCCCCTATTTTCAACTAGCACTACAACAGCCAATTACCATTTTACCCTTTCTAATGCAAATTTAAATTTTTTGGGTTTTACATATTTCCCCCCTTAAAAGAATTTTGTCCCCAAAATTGCACACATATGCACATACCAAAAACATGCATACGCAATAAGCCAGATAACATTATGACTACAAGAAATGTACCTCCATCCTCAAACAAGAATGGATAGTGTTGTCGTGCTCCCATGTTGCCTCCTCCACACCATGATGCTGCTACAATACCTTCACCAGCCTCACAGTCTTGCCTCACAAGCTTGTTCTTGGCTATCCATGATACACACTCGTCCCTCCTCGAATGTCCTGTCCTTGAGATTTTGGTGAAACGGATGATCTTTGACATGTACTCGTAGCTCTCGTCACATAGTACAACTTTATCTCTTGGCCTAAAGAGATCCAACGGCCAGATCGCTATAAATCGAAAGAAGAAGCTTTGAGAACTCTTGTTTTTCTTTCTCTTCTTTATCTCTCTATCTCTCTATCAAAATGGTTGGTGTAAATGGAGAGAAAATATGATTTTTCTCCCCTATTTATACCCTAATTTGCTTGGATCTCATTAAGCCACACATCCTGTCTTTTCTGATTTGATTTTATTCCGAATCAATTAAATCTCATTTCAGTCTAAGTTTAGTACATTTGTATTGAACTAACTTTAAATTATTTCTCGGGTTCTACAACTAAAATTTGATCACATTTATTTTAGTCGCGTGACGCCCGATTGCTTCTCGTAAAATGCAAAAAATACGACTGTCTCGAAATTTGATAAAAATTATCTGAGTAGCTAAATTTTGCGATACGAATCTAACAGTGAGGTTTGTTTCATCATCTGAGTTCTAGAAAAAATTTAGGTTTTCNTGCATATGCAAATGTAATGAACAATTGCATTCCATGTCACTATGCAATCAAGTTTTTAATTGCAATTACAATAGCATGTTCATCATATCATGAGCATAGTATGAACATATTCCAATTTCTCAATGTACATTATCTCACAAAGCAATATAATTAAATTTCACAATACCACCAAAGCATGTCATATCATATTCTATACACATAACACACTTTATCAACATAGACATTTTATCAAATACCCACAAGACACATAGATTATGTAAACACATAGCATGCCCAAATTAACACATTTTTCATGAAAATGAAATTGCCAAACAAACAATTTCATCAATACCTAATCATGCAAGACTTGATTTAAGCATTCTCTTATACCCATTTCTATTTTCTAACACCCTAGGCATGTGTTATACATGAGATTTAATCTCTAAAACCTTACCCATTATATATTTCAACCCTAGGTTGGAAATAAACCTTGTTAGGAAAGGAACCCTACCTTTGGAAGCGTAATTTTGCATAGGAGAAATCCCAAATGACCCAAATCAAGCCTCAAAGCCTTTATCCCAAAAATTTCATTCTTGAGATATTGGTGAAGCACACAATCTTAGTTTGTATGCGCAGCTCTCGTCGCGTAGAACAACTTTATCTCTTAGCCTGAAGAGATCTGACGATTGTGTCGTTGTAGATCGAAAGAAGTAGCTTGGATAACTCATGTTTTTCCCTATTTTCTTTCTCTCTCTCTCTCTCTCTATCGGAATGACTAGTGTAAATGGGGAGAAAATCTAATTTTTCTCCCCTATTTTCAACTAGCACTACAACAGCCAATTACCATTTTACCCTTTCTAATGCAAATTTAAATTTTTTGGGTTTTACATATTTCCCCCCTTAAAAGAATTTTGTCCCCAAAATTGCACACATATGCACATACCAAAAACATGCATACGCAATAAGCCAGATAACATTATGACTACAAGAAATGTACCTCCATCCTCAAACAAGAATGGATAGTGTTGTCGTGCTCCCATGTTGCCTCCTCCACACCATGATGCTGCTACAATACCTTCACCAGCCTCACAGTCTTGCCTCACAAGCTTGTTCTTGGCTATCCATGATACACACTCGTCCCTCCTCGAATGTCCTGTCCTTGAGATTTTGGTGAAACGGATGATCTTTGACATGTACTCGTAGCTCTCGTCACATAGTACAACTTTATCTCTTGGCCTAAAGAGATCCAACGGCCAGATCGCTATAAATCGAAAGAAGAAGCTTTGAGAACTCTTGTTTTTCTTTCTCTTCTTTATCTCTCTATCTCTCTATCAAAATGGTTGGTGTAAATGGAGAGAAAATATGATTTTTCTCCCCTATTTATACCCTAATTTGCTTGGATCTCATTAAGCCACACATCCTGTCTTTTCTGATTTGATTTTATTCCGAATCAATTAAATCTCATTTCAGTCTAAGTTTAGTACATTTGTATTGAACTAACTTTAAATTATTTCTCGGGTTCTACAACTAAAATTTGATCACATTTATTTTAGTCGCGTGACGCCCGATTGCTTCTCGTAAAATGCAAAAAATACGACTGTCTCGAAATTTGATAAAAATTATCTGAGTAGCTAAATTTTGCGATACGAATCTAACAGTGAGGTTTGTTTCATCATCTGAGTTCTAGAAAAAATTTAGGTTTTCAACCCGCACCGCAATGACCAATTATCGTTTTACCCTTTCTAATAAAAATTAAAATTTTTTGGGTTTAATATTCTTTTCTCTTTAAAAGAATTTTGTCCCCCGAAATTACACACAAATGCACATACCAAAAAGCATATATGAAATAAGTCATATAACACTCTATCACTACAACAAATGCACCTTTATCCTTGAACAAGAATGGATATGTGGCACAGATAGTGTCCTCGTGCCCCTATGTTGCCTCCTGCATACCACGATGCTGCAACAACACCTTCACCAGCTTCATAATCTTACCTTGCAAGACTTGCTTTCGGCTATCCATGATATGAGCCGGTCCCTCCTTAAAGGTTCCATCCGCATCAATAGTCAGCTCACCCTAATTCACCACCTATGTAGGACCTGGAGTGTGCTTCTGGATTTGGTGGTAATGCCAACCAGTAAGTGATGGTGTTAACCCTCTCTAGTACCTTGAAGAGCCCGATATACCTCGACGATAGTTTTTCTCGCTTTTCAAACCTGACCACTCCCCTCTTAGGTATCACCTTCAAGAAGATGTGATCTTCAATCTCAAACTCTAGAGTTCACCGCCGCTTGTTAGTGTAGCTCTTTTGTCAGTTTTGAGCCGTAAGAAGACACTTCTATCTCAAGTACACATTCTCCGAGGTATCTCTAATCAAGTCCAGACCCGTTAAGGGTCTCTTTCTAACCTCTGCCCAACAAATCGGAGAACAACACAATCTCCTATAAAGTGTCTCATAGGGTGCCATCTCGTATGCTGGCCTAGTAACTATTGTTATAGGCGAATTCTATGAACGGTAAGTGCTCTTTCCAATTACCCTTGAGATCAAGGACGCATGCCCGAAACATGTTCTCTAATGTCTAGATGGTCCTTTCTGACTGACCGTTCATCTAGGGATGAAAATATGTGCTCATCATCAACTGTGTCTCTCAGAAATGGGTCATAAACCTAGGATCCCGATCTGATACTATAGATATGGGTACCCCATGTAACTGGACTATCTCCCGTATATATAACATGCAAAATTCCTTTAGTGTGAAGATTACTTGCATAACCAAAAAGTGTGCCAACTTTGTAAATCGGTCTACTATCACCCACACCACGTCATGCTCACTCGAAGTCTATGGTAAGTGGGTCACAAAATCCATGGTGACATGCTCCCACTTCCATTTAGCCACCACTAAAGGCTAGAGCAACCCAGCTGGCCTCTAGTGCCAGCCTTGACCTGCTGACACGTGAGACATCTACTAACAAAGTCTCCAACGTGTCTCTTCATCTTGCTTCAGTAATACCGGTGACGAAGATTGTGGTACATCTTTGTGCTACCAGGATGTATAAGAAAACGGGAGTAATGAAACTCCTCGAGGATCTCCTATCTCAGATCCGTAGGCTAAGGAACCACGACCCTGCCCTTGTATCAAGGACTAGCATTTGCATGAATTGCCCAACCCTCGTCGCTTGTATCCGACTATATCCGATCCCTAATGGACAATATCTCCGTGTCCTACCCTTGGGACTCGATCAATTGCTTAACAAGGAAGACATCACTACTAGACTTCCTAGAATGCTCTGAGCCTAATCCTTGTAGTATACCCTGAACTGTCCCATAGTCTCGAGCATCTATTACTCTCAGGAAGCTATACTAGCTAAGACTCCCCGCGACTTCCGATTGAGTGCATCAGCTACCACATTTGCCTTATTGGAATGGTAATACAAAGTGAAGTCATAGTCCACCAGGTACTCTATCCACTTGTGTTGCCTTGTATTGAGGCCCTGCTGTGTAAAGATGTACTTTAGACTCTTATGATCTAAAAACACCTTAAAATTCTCTGCATATAGATAGTGGCGCCATGCTTTCAAGACAAAGACAACGACAGCCAACTCCATGTCGAGTATGGTGTAGTTTTGTTTATGGCTCTTTAACTGCTATGAATCCTAAGCTACCACCCTCCCGAACTACATCAAAACACATTCGAGTCCATCCTTTAAGGCATCATAGGAGATTGTGTAGCTCTACCCCCTCTCCGAAACTGTCAAGATAGGAGGTAAAGTAAGTCTCCTCTTCAACTCCTAGAATTCCCTTTCACACGAGTCATCCCTCAGAAATTTAACCTTCTTCTTGGTCAACCTACTCATAGGTGTGGTTAGCCGTGAGAAGTCTTCTATGAACCTTTGCTAATACCCTACCAATCCCAAGAAACTACGTATCTTGAAGAATGACTTCGACGTTTCTGAGCTCATAATTGCCTTAATCTTTTCCAAGTCAACTGCCACTAACGAATCCGACACCACGTGTCCCAAAAACTTTACATTCGTCAACCAAAATTCACACTTGTTGAACCTAGCATACAACTGATGATTCCTCAGGGTTTGGGGAATAATCCTTAAGTGACCCTCATGTTCCTCTTCAGACTTGGAGTATGTTAGGATATCATCAACAAAGACGACGACAAACTGATCAAGGTAGGGTTGGAACACCCTGTGCATAAGGTTCATGAATACCGCCAGGGCATTGGTCAATCCGAATGATATAAAAATAAACTTGAAATGCCTGTATCGCATCTTGAATGCCATCTTAGGGATGTCGGCCTCCCCAATCCTCAACTAATGGTATCCCGTACACAGATCTATCTTGGAGTAGACCCGTCCCCCTCTCAATTAATCAAAGAGATCATCAATCCTCAGTAGTGGGTATCTATTTTTGATAATGACTCGATTCAATTATTGGTAGTCTATACAAAGTCTAAGGTTTTGTTCTTCTTCTTGGCAAACAATACTGGAGCACCCCAAGTTGAGGTACTCAACCTAATGAAACCTTTGTCCAATAATTCTTGAAATTGGAGCTTGAGTTCTTGCAACTTGGTAGGTGTCATCCTATGTGGTGTCATAGAAATAGAGGATGCATTGGTTTGTAACTCAATGGTAAAGTCTACATCCTGATGTAGAGGTAATCCCGATAACTCATCTATGAAAACATTTGTATACTCACACACTACTCGAGGTAGACCCAACTCCTATCTCGCCTTGTCCTCAAGTGTAAGGCTCATAAGCCAACCCATCAACTGCCCGTACCAACTAGAGTCATACATAATTTGGGGTAAAACATCTTGGCTTTCTCTGTGAAATTTGAAGCAAACACCCTCTAGTGTATAAGTGGCGACCTTCTTTTGATCACAGTCGATGACGAATCGATGTGCCGCCAACCAATCCATCTTGAGGATGACGTCAAACTCTGACATGTCCATGACCATAACGTCCAGAGTGAGTAGAATCCTAGAGATCTCTAGCTCACACCCTCAACATATTTGATCAATGCAAACCCTAGCTCCCAGGGGAGAACTCACATGCATTGACTCTTTTAAGGTCTCAACCTCTAAGCCCAAGTCTTTCACACAGGATGCAAAAATTAATGAATAAAATGCACTTGAATCAAACAATACCCTTGCCCATAAGCGAGAGAGTAAGAATGTACCCTGAATCATTGACTGATCTACTAGCATAGTCTGTGGTATGATGGCGTAGAATTACCCTTGGGTCCCTAAAGTCCCTGCTTGAAAGCCTTAACCTAGGCCTCGACCCAAACCTTGGCCCATTGGCCTAATTGCAGAGTCCTTGCTCGTGAAGTGGTAGGGGCATATGTAGCACCCGAGAATTGGAAATGACTTCCCAGGTCTATGGTGGGATAGGAAAGAGTGAAGAAGGTTTGCGGATGTCCCAAAACTTTGGGATCCTTGCCTCTAAGGACAATCCCGCTTCAAGTGGCTCGATTGTTGACATATGAAGCAAGTCCTTTGGCCGCCCTGATAGGTAGCCCTAATTTTTTCTCACCTTGGGAGGATTGACCATGGCCTTGGTAGCCTCAGCCTTGCCCTTGGTACCCTTATGGGCTAGATGTCTTTTACTTTTTCCCAGAACTAGAAGAACAAGATTAACCTTCCTTCTTCTTATCCTTAACACTGCCCTCTCGGATGCTCTTTGCATCTTCCACTTCCCTCTCAATGGCTAAGTCTTGTAGGTGCTGGCCCACAATTTTTCTCCAGATGGACAACTTCAATCCATCCTCAAACCTCCTCACTTTTTTCGAGTCTATAGCTACATAGTCATTGGCGAAATGGGCTAGCTCAGTGAACTTGGCCATGTATTCCATCACTATCATATTTCCTTGTTTCAAGTCTAAGAATTCCCAGGCTTTAACTTGCTGAAAGGCCGACAGAAAGTATTTGTTCATGAAGAGCTTATGGAACTCTTCCCATGTCATTGTCTCAAGATTCTTTGAGGCCTTTGCCTAATTCCACCATGGATGGGCCTCTCCCTCAAGCTAGAAAGTTGCTAGCCTTATCTTAGTGGCATCGGATGTGATCTCCAAAGTCTCTAAGATCTTGTCAACTTGTTGGAACCAATGATCGGCCACCATCAGATCCGTCTATCCCATAAAGGTTGGTGGCTGGTGTGCTTTGAACTGTTAGAGGTTCTTCGAGTCTCCTTGGCCAATTTTTGGTGCTAGCTTGTGCAAAGGTAGCCACCATCGTTCCTATAGCCTCCATTAAGGTTTGTTGATCAAAGGCCGATGGTGGTTGGTTGTAGTTCCATCCACCCCCTCGCCATTCAGTGTCCTCGTCCTCTACTTTCCATCTACACACATGTAAAATGTTAGTAGAGCACTAACTTAATATCCCAAAGTAGAGATCAAAGTCAAAACATTGAGAATTTTCCCTGTCTCACTAGTAAGAGGTATTTCACCACTAGTGGACGCCCAAACCTCAAACTTTCCCTTTCATTCCTTTTTTTGACCCCCAACGTTTTATTTTCTAACACTAGTGTCTTATTTTCATACACATTTAATCCTATATATAATCACATATCACACAACATGTAGCATTTAATGCACATAATAAGAAATGTTTAATGGATTCAATGGCCTAAACTCATGCCTTATAAGTATACCCGTGAGTACTGCATAACCGAATACCACGTCTTTATAACCCATTCACAGGGATCATAACCAAAACAAACTTCGGGCAGAGTTTCCCCTGTACGGGAACCCTACCAAATCCGTAACCTATGTATACAATAATCATAGGACCATTCCAGGTCCAATCCCCATCAATTAGGATTTATTATTCTCCATTTACATCATCCCAAAAAGATTGTTTGTGAAGTGAAAGCCCTTCAGTGTAATATTTTAAATTTTCAATTTCTGGGAAGAGGTACTGGTACCTTTGATACATGGAATCGATACCTGACCCTTATGTTTGCCAGGTACTGGTACCTATATACGCTGGTATCGGTTCCTGAGCCCACTATTTTCTAGGTACCTGTACCTATGTGTCATGGTACCTTTACCTGAGCCCACTGTCTTTCGGGGTATTGGTGCCTATTGGTTTACGTACCAGTACCTAGGACATTTGACAGCATGGTACCAGTACTTAATCACTTAAGTACTGATACCTAAGTCTAGGTTTTTCCCAAATCTTGCCGACTCTCAACATTAATCCATTCATTCATTTACATGAAAATATTGTCCAAAGAGTTCATTACATACCTTTTTTTTTATACAATTTTATAATTTCAAAACAAATTACATAATCTATTACAAAATGTAATTGGAGAGCCATAATCTGGCTTTGACGTTAACAAGGGCTCAAGTGAGAGCTGTCCACCGGCACTTGTCCAACACCTAAAAATATGTCCCCATAAAAGGTGAGCCACACTCAATAGGGTATCTCTTAAGGAGGCTATTCCCCAATCCAGATGCATACGAAATGTTCACATGCAATTCAACAATCAAACATTCATTCAAGAATATACAATTCATAAATGAACACCATAATATCTTGCCATGTCATGAGATGAAACTAGTACATGCAATGCAACTCAAGTCCTCCATCGACTCCCATAACACTTGCAATACCATGCGTATGCATTTGAGCATTCCCAGCCCCCGCCATTGATGTTGAACATACAAGGACCATTTTATAAAATCCTTGGGTTTTTTTTGGGGTGGTTTTTTAAGACTTCCACCAACGGGTACCCAACTAACACGACATCTATGGACTTTAACCAATGACTCCATGTAAACCGACACACTTTATGGACTCAATACTAATGAAAGTGCGTATCTAAAGTTACTAGGTCTTGCACTCATGGGAGAATCTAGCCCTTTTTGTTAATCCCGACCCTTGTTTTCAATGTAACCCATGTAACTCAGCCGAACCTAGGTCCAACTTTTTTGAGCCCATGTATCAACCTATCAAGGATGGTGTTTGATCAAATCCATGCACACACACCCACACTCATGTCAATGCTTACGAATGTGATGCTACCCCTATATATGCAAATGTAGTGAACAATTGCATGCCATATCAGTATACAACCAAGTTTTCAATTGCAATTACAATAGCATGTTCAACATATCATGAGCATATTATGAACATATTCCATTTTCTCAATTTACATTATATCATAAAGCAATATAATTAAATTCCACAACACCACCAAAGCATGTCATTTCATATTCTATACACATAACACACTTGATCAACCATAGACATTTTATCAAACACCCACAAGGCACATAGATTATGTAAATACATAACATGCCCAAATTAACACATTTTCATGAAAATGAAATTGGCAAACAAGCNGTACCTATGTGTCATGGTACCTTTACCTGAGCCCACTGTCTTTCGGGGTATTGGTGCCTATTGGTTTACGTACCAGTACCTAGGACATTTGACAGCATGGTACCAGTACTTAATCACTTAAGTACTGATACCTAAGTCTAGGTTTTTCCCAAATCTTGCCGACTCTCAACATTAATCCATTCATTCATTTACATGAAAATATTGTCCAAAGAGTTCATTACATACCTTTTTTTTTATACAATTTTATAATTTCAAAACAAATTACATAATCTATTACAAAATGTAATTGGAGAGCCATAATCTGGCTTTGACGTTAACAAGGGCTCAAGTGAGAGCTGTCCACCGGCACTTGTCCAACACCTAAAAATATGTCCCCATAAAAGGTGAGCCACACTCAATAGGGTATCTCTTAAGGAGGCTATTCCCCAATCCAGATGCATACGAAATGTTCACATGCAATTCAACAATCAAACATTCATTCAAGAATATACAATTCATAAATGAACACCATAATATCTTGCCATGTCATGAGATGAAACTAGTACATGCAATGCAACTCAAGTCCTCCATCGACTCCCATAACACTTGCAATACCATGCGTATGCATTTGAGCATTCCCAGCCCCCGCCATTGATGTTGAACATACAAGGACCATTTTATAAAATCCTTGGGTTTTTTTTGGGGTGGTTTTTTAAGACTTCCACCAACGGGTACCCAACTAACACGACATCTATGGACTTTAACCAATGACTCCATGTAAACCGACACACTTTATGGACTCAATACTAATGAAAGTGCGTATCTAAAGTTACTAGGTCTTGCACTCATGGGAGAATCTAGCCCTTTTTGTTAATCCCGACCCTTGTTTTCAATGTAACCCATGTAACTCAGCCGAACCTAGGTCCAACTTTTTTGAGCCCATGTATCAACCTATCAAGGATGGTGTTTGATCAAATCCATGCACACACACCCACACTCATGTCAATGCTTACGAATGTGATGCTACCCCTATATATGCAAATGTAGTGAACAATTGCATGCCATATCAGTATACAACCAAGTTTTCAATTGCAATTACAATAGCATGTTCAACATATCATGAGCATATTATGAACATATTCCATTTTCTCAATTTACATTATATCATAAAGCAATATAATTAAATTCCACAACACCACCAAAGCATGTCATTTCATATTCTATACACATAACACACTTGATCAACCATAGACATTTTATCAAACACCCACAAGGCACATAGATTATGTAAATACATAACATGCCCAAATTAACACATTTTCATGAAAATGAAATTGGCAAACAAGCAATTTCATCAATACCTAATCATGCAAGACTTGATTTAAGCATTCTCTTATACCCATTTCTATTTTCTAACACCCTAGGCATGTGTTATACATGAGATTTCGTCTCTAACACCCTATCCATTCCATATTTCAATCCTAGGTTAAAAATAAACTTAGTTAGGAAAGAAACCCTACCTTTTGAGGCGTAATTCTATGTAGGAGAAATCCCAAATGACCTAAATCAAGCCTCAAAACCTTTATCCCAAAAATCCCGTCCTTGAGATTTTAGTGAAACACACGATCTTTGGTATGTACGTGTAGCTCTCGTCACATAGAAAAACTTTATCTCTTGGCCCGAAGAGATTCGATGACCGGATCGCCTTAGATTGAATGAAGCTGCTTGGTTGTTTTTCCCTCACTTCTCCCTCTCTCTCTCTATCGAAATGGTTGGTGTAAATTTGAGAAAATATGAATTTTCTCCCCTATTTATACCCTTATTTTGTGATACACCTAAAATCAGGGGTCATTTGTCAACCTGTGAATGTCACATAACCCAACACCATGACACCACATCCCCTTTACTGAGATCACAGTAATATAAAAATTTGGACGGAGTCTCCCTTGTACCGGGAATCTCCAAAATTTTATCCCGTATACATTTATTCACATGACCCATCCGAGGTCCAAAATATAAAAATTTATACTCCATTTATATCATTGGAATGAGAGGGTACAAAGCCCGAAAGCCTGTTAAAGCATTCTTAAAATTTCAGATTTTTGAAAAGTCTACCAGTAGGTTTTTATGGACCTACCTATAGGTTTTGTCCACTGAAAAATTCCTACCGGAAACCTACCTGTAACCTACTGGTAGGTTTTGCCTGTTTTCCTACGATTCTTCTTTTTTTCATTTCCAATTCATTCCAAAATCAACCCAAACTCATACAACACATATTTGTACATCAAACATAGTTGATACAAGTTCTATTACAATCATTTTCAGATGATTACATGCCCAAAACATAAATTTCACAAATATTTTACAAAAGGCAGTTTAAAAGCCACAAGTCAACCGTCCTTCGGTGTATACCCTGCACCTAAAATGTTGTCCCATAAAGGATGAGTCACGCTCAATAGGGTAACTCCTAAAGAAGCTACTCCCCAACCTAGATAAATATGAAATGTCACATGCAATTTCATGAACAACAAACATTCCAATCAAGACTATGCAAGTCTATGTTGGAATTCACTATGTTATGCCATGAAATGAGATGATACTCACTCATGCAACTCAACTCGAGCTCTCACCGGCTCCCATCACCCATGCTATGCCATGAATATAAAATCAAGCTTTCCTAGCCCTTGCCAATGACGTTGCACATTCCATGATCGTTTAAAAATCTCTGAGTCTTTCTTGGAGTGAGTATTCATGGACTTACTGCTTGATGTTTTTTGTTGTATTTCCTAGCCTCCTAACATCATCCCTCAATATGTGTATGGCTTATAGGAATGGGGGAGTGTCACTCTCCCTTAGAATGATGCAAGAGATGGGGCAACGGAATGGTGGATGAATGAAATGTACAAAATGAAATGCGTGTGAGAACAAAAGTGCTCCCCAAGTGCAAGGAGTCTTTTTCTTGTCATGTTTTACTTGGAATGAGTATTCCAAGATCATCTCCTCAGGGAAGAACAGTTCGAGTGTGGTGAAGGTGATTTTGTTGCATAAGGGAAAAATGTAAAATCTTTTGTTTGTGTTTTGGTGATTGGAGTTTGTGAATGAAAATACAATAACACAAATGTTGGCTAATCCAAAGAGGTCATTCCAATGGGAATCCTAACTCAACTCGAAACCTTTCTCCAATGGTGCATAGATGAACAATTGATTCGTGGGAAGCTAGGGATAAGATGGTGAGGATCCAAGCATAAACCGTGACCAGGCCTACAGAATATCAAAGACTCACAACCACATCCACTCTCAACCCAGTCAAACTGAACCATCGTACATCGAGAGAAGGAAAGAAAATTAGTTGAAGTAGCATGCCCAAGAGGAGGTCTCCCTTGGATTAGCCAACTTAAAATCTAACTACTCATGAAAGCAAGGAGGAAATGCATAATGTAAAGAGACATAATTAAGAATTGCAGCATGAAATTTAACTTAAAGCAAGAAATCTTAAGCTATGAAGAAAAATATTTAATACCCATTTCAAGGCATAAAAATGAAGAACTTAAAACAACAATGGTGAAATCTTAAATGTGTAACTAAACTTGCAAAACACTTGAAATAAATGACATTAAAAGTAAATAATGAAGATTACAAGAGTCTTACAATAAACGAAAAGTGAAAAGATGGAAGAAAATGCAAAAACATAAATTTTTATTACTATTCATCATCTTCTTCCTTGGAGCTTTCTAAGCTTAGGTAGCCACCCTTTAATGGCTTGTGAATGCTGAATATATGGAGTGTGAGATAATGCATTTTCATCCTTGAGGCTCTCCTAGCCTGTGTGCAGGCCTTCCATCAATGGGAGGTGAGTGGATGGCTTTTGACAGGCTAGGAAGAGCATAGCCTGCACCCAAGATGGCTACCCCTTTCTCTCCCATCCACATTAATGCAGTTCCCTCCAAAGTCTTCAACTAGGGTGTATGAAGCATGTAGATGTGTAACAGAAGTCAGGGGCAAGTGGTAGAATCAATGGTGGGACCCCCAAGCAAGTGGAGCATGAGTTGCAGGCATTCTGGACAGTCTAGGCACAGCGTACTGGTACGGTTTGGCTACTGGAGTTCGGGGTACCTGTGCGCGTACTGGTACACTCTGCTGCTCTGGACTAGTTTTCATATAATCATCATAAATTGTGATCCAACAGTCCAATTGAGTTGAAATTTTTCAAAAATATAGAAGACATCCAAATCTACAACTTTCATGTTTTGAACTTTTTCAAATTCGAAGAGAATCATGGTCCAAAAGGAGGACAACCGAGGTACTACTACAAAATGGTGTGGCTGCTGATGCCTATGTTACCAAACACCAATATCTCATTGATTTTTTTCACTTTTAAGCCTCCAAATCCTCATGTAATGTGTCCATATCTTCACCACTCCTCCACACTTAGTTGCGAGGTTCTAAAATCCATCATTTAAGCTATAATTACCTGTAACATCGAAAATTCAACATTATTCATAATTTTGGAAAACTCTAAGTACTTAGATGCAAAAGTTGAGTTAAAATTCATGTAATGAGGCCGTCAATTATGCAATATTATGCTCTCATCACTTACACCAAGGGTTACCCAACCCACACAAAATTTATGGACTTCCACCGTGGGTTCTACGTACACCTACACACTTTACGGACCGAACTAAGGGAGTGCGTATCCTAACCAACCGGTTCTCTCACCCGAGGGATCTTCCAATCCTTCTTGCAAATCATGCGGCTCAGCTGGATCTTCGATCCAACTTTTTCGAGCCTACCCATCATTCACCAAAAGTGGTGTTTGATGACAGACATGCACACACACCCACATAATGCGATGTCTCCGTGCAAATGCAATGTAATGAACCATCGCAATACAACAATCATATCCAACATGCTATGAATGCCATATGGACCAATTTAACCACATATTTCAGCATATACCATGATAATTTATATCTAATGCATATAATTACCGTAACACATCACAATGCCAATACATTAACTAGCACATATCAACATTTATATCCAACACAAGTCCCAAGCATGTCATTTCACAATTCCATGCCAATAACATACTTAAACCACAAGGGCACATTATAAACACATAGCATGCCCACATAACACCAATTTTCAAGAAATTACAAGCTAGCAATTTCTATACGCCAATTCAAGCTATGATTAATTTCTACCCATTTCCAATACCCATCTCCACATTTTCAACCACATTAGGAAATTGTTAATATATCTAACAACCTACCCATCTCATATAAACTCCCTAGGTTGGAAATAAACCTAAGTAGGATGAAACCCTACCTTCTTGAAGCGTAAAATGAAATGTAGAGAACTTCAAGAACACAACCCCAACTCCAAACCCTTGATTTCCCAAAATCTCCTCTTTGGATCTTCGGTGAAATCCTTCGTTCTTGGTATGGTTGTGTAGCTCTCGTCGAGGTGATCAAATTTAACTCTTGGTCCGAGTCAATTTGACCAACGGAGCTCTGCAGATCGTAGAGAGAAGGTGGAGCTTTTGATTTTTCTTCTCTTTTCCCTTTTTTCTCTTCCAACATGAGAACCCAGCTAATGTGTGGGGATAAAATCAGATATTTCACCCCAATTTATACCCTTTAAATGTGTGGTCCATGTCGCGTCGCACGTTTCCTTTTCTTGGGTCCGTTTTCGCCTCAAAATGATTAAATTTTGTACCGGTTTAAGTTCAAAATATTTTTATATGAAATTTCTTTACATTACAAGAAAATTTTATAAATTTTATTTTTGGGGTCATTTTTGAGGTCACTCGACACCTGGCTGTCTCAAAAAATGCAAAACACCTGACTATCCCGGACTCGACGAAAATTGACAGGATAACTAGATTTCGCGAGACGAACCCAACGGTGAGGTCCGTTTTGTCATCCGAGCTCTAGTGAAGTACGAGTTTTCAACCTGCACTGTAGTAAAAAATTACCATTTTGCCCTTTTTCATAAAAAATTTAAATTTATTTGGGTTTTTACATATTTTCTTGGCTTTCATTGAGCCACACGTCCTATTTTTTTTTGATCCGATTTTATTCTAAATCAATTAAATCTCATTCTAATCTAAGTTTAGTACATTTTTATTGAACTAATTTAAAAATATTTCCCGGGTTTTAGAGACTAAAATCTAATCGCATTTATTTTAGTTGCGCGACGCCCAATTGTCTCATAAAACATGAAAAAATTGACAATCTTAGAATTCTACAAAAATTGTCTGGGTAGTTAGATTTCGCTAGATGAATCCAATGGTGAGGTCTATTTCGTCATTCGAGTTCTAAAAAAATTTGGGTTTTCAATTTGCACTACAATTACTAGTTATCGTTTTACCCTTTCTAATAAAAATTTAAATTTTTTGGGTTTTATATGAAGACTTCTATTTCTAGCCCTCCAATGATCCTACTAAGCTTAGAGACACCATTTGGTACTGCTCTGGCACATCTAGTTGACTCAACAAGCACCAAAGTTACGGGGGATGTAGGTATGGACCTTGTGAACGCATACAAAGAAAAAAAATCCTATTCCCAAGGTCCCCCTATTCCTTATTGATTCCCATCTTATTCCTTCAAAGGTCAAAAGGATGGGGAAATATTTTTGAGGACGAGCCTGCGATGAGTGTGGAATATTGCATATTAAGCATTTTCATTGCATCCAATTTAAGTTGTTTTGTAGTGAATTTTTGGGAAAATGGATTCAAAATTGATAGATAATGGAGATTGGTATAGTAAAACCCAGGAAAATTTGAAATTTTACGCAAAAGGGCAAAATAATAATCAGTCGCTAAGTTACGGGTTGAAAACTCAAATTTTTTAGAACTCAGATGACAAAATGGACCTCACTGTTGGATTTGTCTCACAAAATTTAGTTACTCAATCAATTTTTGTTGAATTCCAAGATAATCGAATTTTTTACATTTTATGAGGCGATCAAGTTCCGCGTGACCAAAATAAACGCGACCAGGAATTAGTTACGAAACATGAAAAATAATTTAAATTTAGTTCAAATAAAATATATTGAACTTAAAATGGAACGAGATTTAATTGATTCGGGATGAAATTGGATCAGTAAAAGGTGGGACGTGTGACACGTTGTGGGCCAAGTATCCAAATCGTATAAATAGGGGAGAAAAATCTGATTTTCTTCCCATTTACCTTCAAATTTTTGGATAGAGAGAAAGAAGAAGAGAGGAAAAATCAAGTGGGTTTCAAGCTTCTATCTACGATCTAGGACCAATCGTTTGTTGAATCGATTCGAGCCAAGAACTAAAATTCATCTACTTGACGAGAGCTACATCTATGTACCAAAAATTGGGGATTTCGCTGAAGTTTCAAGGACGGGTTTTTGGAAATCAAGCGTTGAAGCTTGATTTGGGTTTCTTGGAGTTCCTACTACGTGTCTTACGCTTTAAGAGGTAGGGTTCTTCTCCTAGCTAAGTGTATTTAAAACCTAGGGTTACGTGTGAATGGGTAGTTTGATTAGAGATGAATTCTCTTGTTTGATGTACTCCTAGTGTAGCTAGAGTATGAGAAATGGGGTATAGAAATGTGCTAAATCAATCTTGCATGAATTGAGTTTATGGAATTTGCTTGTTTGATAAATTCTTGAGAAATGTGATAAATTGGTCTTGATTGTGTGTTACATGGTTGTGTGCCTTTTGGGTGTTTGATAAAATGCCTATGTTAATGTAGCATGTTTGTTTCATTAAAAATGTTGTAACATACTTGGTGAGAATATCGATTGTAATTATATGCCTTTGATATAATTGAAAATTTGGGAATATGATGATGTTGGAATGTAATTATATGCTTTATGATATAAGTAACATTAAGGAATTAGAATTGTTCATATTGTGTTCATGATATGTTGAACATGATGTTGTAATTACAATTGAAATCTTGGTTGCATAATGATATGAAATGTAATTGTACATTACATTGCATATGCACAAGAAGCATCACATTGGTGGGCATGTGACATGGGTGTGGGTATGTGTATATTTTTGGATCAAACTCCATTCTTGGTGGTTGAGGCATGGACTCGGGAAGGTTGGACCTAGGTTCGACTAGTTGCACAGGTTGCATGGAAAACTTGTATTGGGTATAACAAGAAGGGTTAGACTCTCCCTCGGGTGCAAGACTCGGTTACCGGTTTATACACTTTTAATAGTGAAAGTCCAAAAAAGTGTATTGGTGTAGGCGGTACCGGAGGTGGGATACCGTGTCAGAGTGTGGTGGACCATTGGTGCAAGTCTAGGAAATCACCTACCCAAGAAAGACACATGGTTCATATTATAAAATAGTCATTGGATGTGCAATATCAATGGTGGGGGCTTAAAATGTCTGATTACATACACATAGTATTGCATGTATTATGGGAACCTGTGAAGGCTCGAGTTGTGTTACATGTGTGACTCTCATCTCATCACATGACATAACATTGTGACATTCAATTTTGAAGTTGTATGTTCTTGGATGAATGCTTGTTTGATTGTTGAATTACATTTGAGCATTTCATATGCATCTAGGTTAGGGAGTAGCCTCTTTAGGAGATACCCTATTGAGCGTGGCTCACCCTTTATGGAGACAACATTTCAGGTGTGGGACAATTGCCGGTGGAAGGCTCTCACTTGGACTCTCGTTGATGAAGAAAGCTGAGTTGTGAATTTAGATTACATTTTTGTAAAACATTTGTGTAATTGGTTTTGAATATGTAACTTTATATAAAGGATTGTAAAACAGACTCATATAAACTATATTTTATGTAAAATTTGATGTTTTATGAGTGTGGGTGAATGTTGTACGAGATTGAGTGAGTTAAAATTGCAAAAAGGATTGAGTTGGTGGAAAACTGGGATAATCTACCGGTAGAAAAATTCCAGAGGACTCATCTTCCGGTTGAATGTACACGATTTACCAGTAGTTCTTCCAAAATTTTCAAAAAATTAAAATAAATTTGCCAAGCCTTCGAGCCTTGAGTCCTTTCATCCAAATGATGTAAATAGAGTAATATTAGGAACAAATTGATGTACATTGGACCTTGGAATGATCAAGTGATTGAAATGTATACAAGTTATGCATTTGGGAGTGCCCAGTACAAGGGAGACTCTGCCCAAACTCTATATTGGTTATGATCCCGGTGAAGGGGATGTTATGACGTGGTGGCGAGTTACGCGGCATTCATGGGTACTTCTGCGGGTTGATGGGTGATCAACGGGTTGACAAAGGACCCCCGATTTTAGGGGTGTCACATGTATGATTGTAGGTGATAGGCTAAAGAGGGCAGGCATAAAGCACCACATCAGGTGATCAAGGTCAATGTAGAGAGAGGATCTCATGATAGATGGTTCGGGAGCTCAAGGAATGAAGAATTTAAGGACGCTACCGGTCGAAGACTTGCAAGACCTATCGGTAGAAGTGCCTACTGGAAAACAACTTCTAGTGCCTCCATGCAAGACCTATAGGTAGGAGATTTACGAGATACCGGTAGAAGACCCACTGGAAATGGTTATCGGTAGAAAATCCTACAGGAAAAGCAGCCTCCAGTGCCTCACTGTAAGACCTACTGGTAGGAGATTTACAAGCTACCGGAATACCCTGTTGAAAATGAGCTACTGATAAGAGCCTTACGAGCTACCAGTAGAAGATGCCCAGAAAACTCAAACCTTTCTCCATATGACTCCACCAACTACAGGGGCCCACCTTTTGTCATCAAATCCATGTTCTGACATTTATAACACCCTATGATGATCTCCTAACCCTTATATTCAGATGTCAAGCATGAGGGAGTGGGGAGCCAAGGGAAAGAGAGGGAGTGGTTGAAAAATCATGGGAGGACCATGCTTTAACTAATTTTGGAAGCTTTTGTGGACACTCTCTCTCCAATCACTCTAAGTCGGCCTCATGCTAAGAGGGAGGGGGCTGGACAAAAATAGGGACTTCCTTCACTTATTTTCAGATTATCAATACTTTTAGAGAGAGAAGGTCCATGGTAGAAGAAAAAGTTATGGAGAGAGAAAGCTGGGTTTTACATTTTCCTTCACCATGTTCATTGTAGTAAGCTCCATTTCATATGTAATCGGTCTATTTTGCACTTTAATCTCTTTTATTCAAGTTTGTAATTAAGCTTAGCTAAGTTCCTTGTGGTTCATTTCTACATTTGGGTCCTATTTCCTTTAAGCTTTACATTTTGGAAATGAATAGCTTTTCTTTTGAAGTTTAAATTTTCTTTTACATTAATACAAGTCTATGTTTGATTTCACTACTATGTTCTCTACTTAATGTTTGCTCTTGCCTTTACCATGCATAGCTAAACTTTTAGTTGGCTAATTAAGAGGGATTTCCTCATGGGTATGTGAAGTCGACTCTCTTTCATTCTTCCTTGTAGTGTAAAGTGTTTGGTTTGATTAGGTTGAGTGCGGACGTGGTTGTGGACTTTTGACACACCATAGACTTTTTATGGGGTATGCTCTTGTCCAACACATCCACATTGGTCCCTCACTTCCTACGAATCAATCAAATACTGAGACACCATTGGTTGAATAAAACAATTCGATTGAACATTCCAATTGGAATGACCTCTATGCATTAGCCAACCTTGCTTTTTTGCATATTTCTTAACTCACAACTCACCAAATTGCAAACACAAGATTTTTCAATTTTCACTTTTTCACAAATCACTCTTCTAAAACACTTGACCTCGCCTTCCTTGAGGAGACGACCTTGGAATACTCATTCCAAATAAAACACGACATTGCAAGTCTCTCTACGCTTGGGGAGCACTTTTGCCCACACACATATTTTTGTTCATCTACACACAATTTTCCCATTTCTTGCATTGAACTCGAGGGAGAGTGGCACTCACCAATCTCTATAAGCCATATACATATCAACTGGTTTTCGTGTTGGAGGTTAGAAAAAATGATATCATGCATTTTGCGCTGTTACCGGGGAATGGCTAAGCGTCGAATTTGAAGGTGATTTGGGGGATGATGGTGCTAATAATCCGAGGGGGTGGGGGAGTGTAAAATCCCCGAGTGGCAAACCCCCGAATGCAATTCCCCCCTTTGAGAAATGAAGGAAATAATCTTCCTATTGATCTCCAGGTGAGATCATTGAGAGATTATCTCCAAACTACCCAAAGCACCCCCCTTTGCACTTCTACGTGTGCATGCGCAAGACTTCCTTGTTAAACCGGGCATGTTGTAATTACTTCCTCAATTCCATGGAGTGGAACGAGAAAATTCTTACCTACACATTAAGGAATTTAAGGAAATAGTTGAAACATTCATTTCAAATCATGTTATGGAAGACAAGGAACGCATGAAATTATTTCCCTTCTCCCTCAAGGACAAAGCAAAAACTTGGTTGAACCCGTTGAAACCTCACTCGATAAGTTCTTGGGCACAAATGTTATCTGAATTGCTAAACAAATTTTTTTCGGTGCCTAAGATAACTGCTCTAAAGAAACAAATTCAAAATTTTTTAGAAAAACCAATGAGTAGTTCTATCAGTGTTGGGATAGATATTAGGACTTGTTGCACTCTATTCCACATCATGGATTTGAACCATGGTAATTGGTTAGTTTCTTCCACGAAGGCATTGCACCGGACCATTGACAATTTATTGACATGATGTACAATAGAGAGTTTTTGAGTAAGGATCCCAATGAGGTTCTCGAGTACTTTAACACATTGGCAGAAAATGCCCAATCATAGGATATCATGGATCTCACTGGAGTGTCAAGGTGCTCTTCAAGAAGTCAACCAAGTGAAGGAGGGATCTATAACTTGAGTGACCAAGAAGACTTTCTTGCCAAGATAACAAAATTTCCCATAAGGTGGAGAGGTTAGAGGTGAATAGGAGGCATGAGGTGTCGAATGTCACAAATGCCGATGAATTTTGCTCAGAGCACTCAATTATGGAGTGCCCAAACATTTCGGCACTCATAGAAGTACACCATGAACAATTNGGATTTATGAATTCAAATAATATTTGTTGACCTTGTAAAGTAGTTAAAATTCCTTTTGAATCTATTCTTTTTATGGGTTCTATCATATATAGGAATGGTGTTCCTGTGACACCCCCAAAATTTGGGTGTCCATAATTACCCCGTTAATCACCCATCAACCCGCGGAATACCAGTGGATATCGTGTAACTCGATACCACGCTGTTATGCCCCANAATGCATTTAACCAAAGTAGGCAGTCATACTCTCCACACTCTAACACATACAATCCGGGATGGAGCTTCCACCCGAACTTTAGTTGGAAGAATGACAACCCTATTTGTGACGCCCCAAAATTCAGGTGTTCGTAAGTACCCCGTTGATCACCCATCAACCCATGGAATACCCGTGGATACCATGTAACTCAATACCATACCGTTCTGTCCCATTTACCGACATCCATAACTTAACAAAATTAGGGCAGAGTCTCCTTTGTACGGAGAGCTTTACCCAAAATGCAATATGTGCAATCATACAACATTAACCACACCAGATCCATTTATCCATACTCATATACAACAACCCAAACTCATATAACATACAATTTTACACAAAATACAATTCATATGAGTTTGTTTTGCAATTCCTTGCACGATATTACATGTCCAAAAATATTTACACATTTGTTTTACAAAAACGCAATTTAAAGCCACATCTCGACTTTTTTTCATCAATGAGGGCCCGAGTGAGAGCCATCCACTGACACATGTCCCGCACCTGAAATATTATCCCCATAAAGGGTGTGCCACGCTCAATAGGGTATCTCCTAAAGAGGTTATTCCCCAACCTAGATACATATGAAATGCTCACATTCGATTCAACAATCAACAAGCAATCCATTTAAGAATGTGCAATTCATAATTGAATTTAGTATGCCATGTCATGTCATGAGATGAGACTCACACATGCAACTCAACTTGAGCCTTCACTGGTTCCCATAACACATGCAATGCCGTGAGTATGAATCCGGGAGTTCCATGCCCTAGCTAGTGACCATTTTATAAAATAAACCATGTGTCTTTGTTGGGTATTCAAATTTTAGAATCTCACCACCAGTTTCGTACATTGTTACACTTTTGTGAACTTGCACCGTTAGAAGTGTATAAACTAGTAACCGGGTCTTGTACTCGAGGGAGTATCTAGCCCTTCTTGCTATACCCGATACAAGTTTTTTTTCATGCAAGTGTTCAACTCAGCCGGACCTAGGTCCAACCTTTTCGAGTCCACGTCTCAACCACCAAGAATAGTGTTTGATTCAAAAACATGCACACACACACACACCCACACTCATGTCAAATGTCAACGAATGTGATGTTACATGTGCATATACAATGTGCATGTACAATTACAATTCTCAACCATGTTCAATATGTCAAGAACATGTTATGAACAATTCAATATCCAACAACCTTTTTCATGGTAAACTACATCATAAGCATATAACCAACGTAAACAACCTTAATGTCAATATATCATATTCATATACCAACACCAACTCCCAAGCATGTTATAACATAATCAATGCAAATAACACACTTAATCCACATAGGCATTTCATCAAGCATCTTCAAGGGATAAATATAAACACATAACATGCCCAATCAATACATTTCTCAAGAAATCACAAACAAGTAATTTTTATGTACCCAATTCATGCTAGAATTGATTTTAACTATTCTCAATACCCAAGCATGTTATCACATTTTCAATGAAACCAACATGCTATATCAACATAGTCATTTTATCAAATACCATCAAGGCACCAAATCATGTAACACATAATCATGCCCAATTACCACATTTTTCATGAACAAGTAAATTCTACAAACCCAATTCATGCAAGATTGGTTTAGCATATTTCTATACCAATTTATCATAATCTAGTTACACTAGGAATATATCAAACAAGAGAATTTATCTCAAGTCATGCTACCATATCATATGAAACCATAGGTTGAAAATAAACCTAATTAGGAAAAGAATCCTACCTCTTGAAGTGTAAAACAATGGTAGAAAACTCCCAAGACCTGAAACAAGCTCAAATCTTTGCTTTCTCCAAAATTTCATTTTTTGTTCTTCGTCAAAACCTTAGTTCTTGGCCCGAAGAATTCCAACCAACGTAGAGTCGTAGATTGTAGAGAGAAGTTGAAGAATCCTCTCTTTTCCCTCTCTTCCTCTCTAATTTCGAAAATCTGATGGGTATGGGGAGAAAATCTAATTTTCTCCCATATTTACACCCCTTAGATGCTTGGCCCTCGTTGCGCCACACGTCCTCCATTCCCGGATCCGATTTCGTCCTGAAATAATTAAATTTCATCTTGATTCAAGTTTAAAATATTTTTATTTAAACTAGCTTTAAATTATTTTTGAATTTTCAAAATTTAATTTCACATCTTATTTTTTGTCATACGACACCCGATCGTCTCGTAAAACGTAAAAAATTTGATTGTCTCAGAATTCAACAAAAATTAACTGGATAACTAGATTTTGTGAGACGAATCCAACAGTGAGATCCATTTTTTCATTCGAGTTCCAAAAAAAATTTAGATTTTTAACTTGTACTGTATTGGCTAATTACCGTTTTGCCATTTTTCATAAAAATTTAAATTTACCAGGGTTTTACATTCTTTCCCCTTAAAAAGAATTTCATCCTCGAAATTGTAACACACTTGCACATTCAATCACATGCTTAAGCAACAGTTATATAACACTGAATGACTATAAGAATGTACCTCCATCCTCGAACAAGAATGGATGACTGGTACGTATAGTGTCCTTATGCTCCCATGTCGTCTCCTCCACACCTCAGTGCTGCCACAACACCTTTACTAACCTCACGGTCTTGGCTTGCAAAACTTACTCTTGGCTATCCATGACATGCATCGGTCCCTCCTAGAAGGTCTTATCCGCATCAATAACTAGCTTGCCCTAATCCACCACATGTGTCAGATCTAGGGTGTACTTTTGGAGAATGGAGACATGAAACACCGAATGAACACCCGATAAATTTGACGGTAACGTTAACCGGTAAGCGACTGTACCAACCCTCTCGAGTACTTCAAAGGGCCTGATATACTTCGGCGCCAGTTTTCCCACTTTTCGAACCTGACCATTTCCCTCTTAGCCATCACCTTCATGAAGATATGATCTCCAACCCAAAACTATAGAGGTCGCCACCGTCTATCAGTGTAGCTCTTCTGCCAATTTTGTGCCATAAGAAGACGTTTCTGTATCTAGCCCACCTTCTCCGAGATGTCTCTAACCAAATTCGGACCCATAGAGGGTCTTTCTCCGACCTTCATCCAACAAACTAGAGAACTACACAGCCTCCCATAAAGTGCCTCATAGGGTGCCATCTGTGTGCTTGCTTGATAACTATTATTGTAGAAAAATTTCACTAAGGATAAGTGATCTTCCCAGCTACCCTTGAGATCAAGGACGCATGTCCTCTAATGTCTGGATGGTTCTCTCTGACTAACCATCCATCTGGGGATGAAAAGAAGTGCTCATCATCAACTGTTTCGCCATGACCCAATGGAAACTCTCCTAAAAATGGGTCGTAAACCTAGAATCCCGATTTGATACTATAGATATGAGCACCCCATGCATCCAGACTATCTACCGTATGTACAACCTACAGAATTCCTCCAGCGTGAAGGTCATTCACACTGCCAAAAAATATGCCAACTTCGTAAGTCGGTCCACTATAACCCACACCGTGTCATGCCCCCATGATGTCCATGGCAAGTAGGTCACAAAATCCATCGTGACGTGCTCACACTTCCACTTAGCCACCTCCAAAGGCTGGAGCAACCTTATTGGTCTCTGGTGATTAGCCTTGACCTACTAACATGTGAGACATCGACTAACAAAGTCTCCAATGTGCCTCTTCATCCCACTTTAATAGTACTGGCGACGAAGATCATGGTACATCTTCATGCCACCTAGATATACAACAAAATAGGAGCAATGGAACTCCCTAAGGATCTCCTCTCTTAGATTTGGAGACTGGGGAACTACAACCCTTCCCCTAAATCGAAGACTACCATCTGCATTAATGGCCTAGCCCTTGTTACCTGTATCTGCTTGTACTCGGTCCTTGATGGACAATATCTCCATGTCCTACCCCAGGGACTTGATCCATCTGCTCAGTAAGGAAAGTGTAGTCACCAAACTCCCAAAAGTACCTTGAGCCTGACCCCTGTAGTGTAACTCAAATTATCCTACAGTCTCGAACATCTACCACTCTCGGGAAGCCACACTAGCCAAGACTCCCCGTAACTTTCAGCTGAGTGCATCAACTACCACGTTTGCCTCACCAGGATGGTAATGTAAAGTGAAGTCATAGGCCTCCACATTCCTCACCGAGCAAGTGAGCTCAATATTGAGGACCAACACTCCTCCCAAATTCAAAGACCCTAGTTGTCCAACCATAGCCATCACCATTGGAAATTGTCGAGTGGAGCAAGCACTCCTCGATTTGGGGGCAAGTGTGAATCTTCTCCCCTACTTAGTGTACCAACAACTGCAGCTTGAGGAGTTGAAGCCCAACTTAATCACGCTTCAATTGGCAGATCGCAGTATCCGTACACCAAGGGGAGTAGTTGAGGATGTCTTAGTTCAAATTGATAAATTTTACTTCCCTGTCGATTTCATTATGCTTGATACACACTCTGCTGCAAACCTTAGCTCCCAAATTCCCGTAATACTTGAAAGACCATTCCTTGCTACATCTAATGCCGTGATAAATTACAGGAATGGTCTAATGAAGTTGGCATTTGGGAATATGACAATGGAGCACAATGTATTCAACTTGGCAAAGCAACCGGGTGATGATGAGGAAGTAAGTGAGGTCAATAAAATCGACACTTTGGTTGAGGAGCACTTGGAGCTGGAGGGGATATTGAAATTCAAGGAAGAAGGAATTGTGGATCTTGAGAATTATGATGAGCAAGAGGAGGTAAAAGATTTGAAAGGGATGGAAAGGTGGATCCCTACATTCGAAGAGTTACCCTATCGAGAAAAGAAAATTTTTCCGTCGGATGAACAAAAGCCCAACTTGGAGTTGAAGCCGTTGCCCACCCATTTGAAGTACGCCTATCTTGGGAAAGGTGAAACATTTCCGGTGGTCATTTGCTCTACATTAAACATGGAACAAGAAAAAGAACTCTTGGAGGTGTTGAGAAAACATAAAGGAGCAATTGGCTGAACCATTGCGGATATCAAGGGGATAAGCCCTCTCATTTGCACCCACCGCATATATCTTGAGGAGGATTCCAAACCTTCCCGACAACCACAAAGGCGGTTGAATCCCATCATGAAGGAGGTGGTAAGGGATGAGGTTCTGAAACTACTTGATGTGGGGATCATTTTTCCAATTGCCGATAGTAAGTAGGTTAGCCCCACGCAAGTAGTACCTAAGAAATCCGGAGTTACGGTGGTTGAGAATGATGATAATGAGTTTATTCCTACAAGAGTAATCACCGGATGGAGGGTGTGCATTGATTATCGAAAGTTGAACGCTTGCACATGGAAAGACCACTTCCCATTGCCATTCCTCGATCAAGTTCTAGAACGAGTAGCGGGGCATCTATTCTACTATTTTTTAGATGGATACTCCGGCTACAATTAGATTGAGATTGCTTAGGAGGATCAAGAGAAGACCACTTTCACATGCCCCTATGGTACCTTTGCCTACCGCCGCATGCCATTTGGACTGTGCAATGCTCCAAGGACTTTCCAACGCTGTATGATGGGAATTTTCAGTGACATGGTGGAAAAGATAGTGGAGGTCTTTATGGATGACTTTTCGGTGTTTGGGGATTCATTCGAGGGATGTTTGGCAAACTTGGAGAAAGTTCTAACAAGATGTGAGGAGAAGAATCTAGTCTTGAATTGGGAAAAGTGTCACTTTATGGTGACAGAAGGAATTGTGCTTGGCCATATAGTTTCGGCAAGGGGTATTGAAGTCGATAAATCCAAGGT
>CAUOFW020003946.1:701890-750346 GCA_963454935.2 Ilex paraguariensis
TGTGAGACATCCTTTAAAAAACTTAAAAGCATGCTAGTCACACCTCTGATCATGCGACCACCCAATTGGGATCTACCTTTTGAGCTCATGTGCGACGCGAGTGATTACGTGGTCGGCGTAGTGCTCGGTCAGAAAAAGGAGAATATACCTTATGTAATATACTACACTAGCAAGACACACAATGAAGCTTGAATGAATTATACTACCACGGAAAAAGAGCTGCTAGCCGTAGTGTTTGCATTGGATATATTCCGGTCCTACATTATAGGTTCATNGAGGAAAATAGACCATATGTGATACAGTATGCTAGCAAAACACTTAATGAGGCTCAGATGAATTACACTACCACCGAGAAATAATTGTTNAAGCCCAACTTGGAGTTGAAGTCCTTGCCCACCCATTTGAAGTACGCCTATCTTGGGGAATGTGAAATATTTCCGGTGGTCATTAGCTCTACATTGAACATGAAACAAGAAAAAGAACTCTTGATGGTATTGAGAAAACATAAAAGAGCAATTGGGTGGACCATTGCGGATATCAAGGGGATAAGCCCTCTCATTTGCACCCACCGCATATATCTTGAGGAGGATTCCAAACCTTCCTGACAACCACAAAGGCGGTTGAATCCCATCATGAAGGAGGTGGTGAGGGATGAGGTTGTGAAACTACTTGATGTGGGGATCATTTTTCCAATTGTCGATAGTAANGATGAGCACATTCCTATCCCTGAATTTTTTCCTGATGAGCATTTGCTGTCAATTCATTCTGTTTGTCCTTGGTATGCTGATATATGTAAATATCTTGCAACAGGACAGATACCACCGCAATGGAGCCCAGAAGATCGAAGACGATTTATGGCAGATGTGAAGTACTTCTACTTCGACAACCCGTATTTGTTCAAGTACTGCCCCGACCAAATCATGAGGAGATGCATACCTAAAAATGAACAACGAGACATCCTTGCATTTTGCCATTCACAAGCTTGCGGTGGATATTTCTCAGCGAAAAAGACTTCGGCCAAAATTCTTCAATCAGGTTTTTACTGGCCCTCTCTTATCAAAGATTGTGTTTCGTTTTGTAAGGGATGCGACAAATGCCAACGGTTGGGTAGTGTGACCTAAAGAAACATGATGCCCCTTTCACCAATACTTGTTATAGAAATATTCGACTGTTAGGGCATTGACTTCATGAGTCCTTTCCCTATGTCATTTGGTTATTTGTACATCCTCCTAGCAGTGTACTATGTGTCCAAATGGGTGGAGGCTATCCCGACCAAGACTAATGACCACCGGGTTGTAGTCAAGTTTCTCAAGGAAAACATCTTCTCGAGGTTTGGGATGCCTCGTTCAATAATAAGTGATGGTGGATCACATTTCTGTAATAGGCCATTTGCATTTTTAATGTTCAAATATTGCGTCACTCACAAAGTATCCACTGCCTGTCACCCACAAATAAATGGCCAAGTTGAGCTAGCCAATAGGTAGATCAAGAACATTCTAGAAAAAATGGTTAACCCCAACAGGAAGGATTGGTCCAATAGATTGACCGATGCCCTCTAGGCATACCGCACTGCCGTTAAAAATATTTTGGGCATGTCTCCCTATCGGCTTGTCTATGGAAAGGCTTGCCACCTGCTAGTCGAAATGGAACACAAGGCCTATTGGGCCATTAAGACTTTAAATTTTAATTTGAGAATGGCCGGTGATCGTAGAAAGTTAGAGCTGAATGAGTTGGAAGAGATTCGACAAGATGCGTATGAGAGCTCCAAAATCTCAAAAGAAAGGGCCAAAATCTTTCATGATAACTCCATTGTAAGGAAGTCATTTGAGTCCAGGCAAAAAGTACTCTTATACAATTCTCGCCTCTCCATTTTCCAAGGTAAACTCCGATCCCGTTGGGATGACCCCTATTTTGTCAAGGTGGCCTACCCCAATGGAGCTGTGGATGTCCAAAACTCCAAAAATGGCCAGACATTCAAGGTCAATGGCCAAAGACTTAATCTATTTTTTGGGGGCTTTGAAGAACAAGTGGTGGAGGAGAATTTGATGGATCCGGTATACCTGGAAGTTGTGGAGGAATAATTAGTTTTTTTTTCTACTTTTCAATGTACAGACTTTTATTTACTTACTTTATTTTTATTCCATGTTAATTATGTTCTTTTATCGTATAGTTTTGTTATTCTTAGTCGCAGATATTGGTGTTTTTGTCCAAGCTTAAGTGCGAGGTGTTCTCTAACCCTACTAATCATTTTACTGTCCGTCATTGAATATCATACTTTTTTTGTTTCATTGAGGACAATGCATGAATCAAGTTGGGGGGTGAGGTTGCATTATTTGAATCTTACACCAATGTTTGTGGGAATATTCCGCGCGAATATTCGCGTCTACCGACATATGCGGCTGCCGACACTTAAAAAAAAAAAAAAAAAGAGAATATTCCGCGCGGATATGTGGCTGTCGACACTCAAAAAAAAAATATATATATAAAAAAAAAATGGGATGCCTTTATAAGGTTTTCAAAATTTTTTTTTCTCCCATCCACCGGTGATTGGTCTCCCCCTTTCTTCTTCCCTTCTTTTTTCTTCTTTCTTTCTCTTTTCTTCTTCTTTGTACTCTCTCTTCCCTGTAAAAACAACCCACCCCCTGCAAATCCATGACCATATACGCCGACGACCTAGTCCTTTGTTTAATAATTTGCCTTATATGTTTGTATTTGTTCATGGGTGCTATTTTTCTGCTCACACTTAGAGTGAGGGGTTTCCAGCCTAACCCAAATCTCCCTCGAGTTGGTTAATTGTTGTGTTTTGTTTGTTGGTTTTGGCAGCTAAACAGATCTCTACACCCACCGCCTTTCCCCCTTTCTTCGTCTTCTTCTCTTATTATGTTGTGCTATTCTCTATAACACGACCCAACTCCCAACAATCCCATAACTATATTTCCCGAAGACCTAGTCGTTTGTCTCATGCTCGGCATTTGTTTACTCTATTTGTACATGGCTCTTCTTCTTCTGTCTGCATTTAAATTCAAGGATTTTCGTCCTAGAGAAAACCCAGATCTGCGTAGAGAAGATTAATTTGTGTATTTTCTTTGTAGGTTTTAACAGTTGAACAGATCTCTACCCTACAACTTGATCTCCAAACTCTACACACTGGTAAATTTAAAACATTGGGAACAATGTTCAGTTTAGGTTGGGGGGTGTGATCTACGATTCCAGTTTGTTATAGTTTCGTATTTAAAAAAAAAAAAAGATTGTTCTGGATTGCGTATTTTTACAGCATTTTTGCTTATATTTCATGATCACATCAAATGTAGCTTCAATCGTCTTTGTGACTGACAGACGATAAAGAACCAGATAGTGAGTCTTAAAGCATAGAAAACATGGATGTTAAAATTTTTTGGTTTAGTTTGGGAGTCTTGTGCACATTTCCATCTGATGTGCATGCTGTTATCATGAGAAAAGCAAGAGTAGTCAGAAAAATTGAAATTCGAGAAGCACAAGCAAAACGATTGTGTGGCAGAAGTACTTTTGCTAAACGTCGTCGTGCCAAATGGTTGGGTGCTTGTAAATAATGTGGCAGATGTTTTCACATAAAAAAATACAATCAGTATTCTGAACCAATTTCGGGTCGTGCAACTGATCGATTAAACTGGATAGTGTATGGGCAGAGTAAGGATTTTCCTGACACGCCATCTTATACCAGTCCGGGACTTACATGTTATGTGCGACAAGAAGTGGGAATTGTCACTAATAATGACATAGACACAACCGATGACTCGGATTAAATTTTAACTAATAATGACAAAGTTGTGGAAAAATGTGTTTTGGGGATGAAGGTTAATGGTCCGAATTTTTTTTTTTTTTTGTGTAAATATTTGTTTATGTACAAAGTCTTTTTGTTGAAATAAAGATGTGGGCTGAGTAAGGATTGTCCTAAAATGCCAACCTGTAGCGTAGGTAGGGACTTATCGTGAGACCCCATAGTTTTTCAAGTTCAATGTGTGCATTTAATTTTTTTTTCAATTTTCATAGATAAATGTGTATATAAATAACTTTGATTTTTATTCGAGTGAAAAAAAAAACCGCATTTCCTTGAAAAATGATATTTTCTCTATGCTTAAATGTCAAATGTACATTGGTATTGGTTAATCTTAAGGTACAGAATGACTAGACTCGAAAATAGAATTATAATATAACTGACATTCTTCGGAAACCTGACATAACCAGTGGAGATAACGAAGAATACCATGGAAAGTTTTGAGCCTTACGATGCTTTCTGAGAGACAATCAACATTTACTCAAGTAAGCTCTTTCACTTTCAATTGTTGAATAATCTCATTAAACTTGCTTTGATTAAATGCAACTAATGTAATCTATTGACATATCTCATAGAGAACCTTTGCATGGACACATACATAGGCACATACTTGAGAAAGGATTTTAGGCCATCTTTGAGTTGATTTTGAGCCTTAGACATTGCTTCTACGAAATTATATCCCTAGTTAGCCATGTTTAAGCCTTCAATGAATGAGGATTTCTTTTCGAAAAAAACCCATATGATAACCGAGGCACAAAAAAAAATAAAAATACACTTAACATACCTTGCTATCCATTTTTTGCACCCTCTTATAAATTGGTATGACATAGAAAGGCAAGAAAAAACATAAAAGAAGATGGTGGCTACTGTTCAATGAAGAATTGGTGAAAAAAAAAAACAGGAATTTGCCAAGAAAGTGAAAAATGAGAAAAAATGAAAGAAAGAAATACCATTTCTAGGCAAAAGATCAAAAAGTATGAAAGAGGTGTGCCACACTACATTAAAAAGGGGATAACTTTTGAATACCATTGACATCATTTCGTTAGCCATTGACCTCTGGCCACATTAGAACCTATATAAAGTCCAAATTGATCTCAAGTTTGATGCATGTGTGTGTTGTCGTCCAAAAATTGGGGTATGTTAAATAGTATTTCTTTAATTGCATTGATATTCTTCCATGAGATTATGTCAAGAACATGATTAGTCTACTTTCTTAAGACTTTCACTCCCTTTCTAACTGTGCATGTGATTCTTCGATTGACCATCCTCTGATCACATGCCCTTTGAGAGACAAGTCATTATAATTGGAGTGAATTTTTTGCTGAGAGCATTCTAAGAGAGGTTTGAGACATCAAAGCTATCCATGGAAGGTGATAAAGTGGAATATTTGTTATATAACAATTCTTGCTACTAGAATGATTATTTCTACTACACAGGGAATTCCAAATACCAATGTAACAAGTGTTTAATTTTATATGGAGTACGTACCAATGACAAAGAAGTGTTTGGGAAACAATTCAAAATTAAGGGATGTGTGTCTCAATGATTCTGTTGCTAACTCATTCTGATCTTACATATACACATCTTTTAATTGGAGTTTGTAGGTAGCTTCACTGGAAACCTTCACGAGACAAAACTTGTCCACTAGGGATCAATAGGGGTTTAACGACTTGTTGCATATGCTAAATGCAATCATGTTATCTACGAAAGTGATTTTATTTTGTTATGTTGTTATTTATTTCTAGGGACTAGTAATGTTTAGGTTGGGGGTGTAATTAACCCTAATCAAAGCATAATTTAATAGATAAGTTGTGTTATTTGAATAAATTAAACTAGTCAAAATAAATCAAATTAGAGTTAGTGTGTGAATAAAGGATAATGCATTAATTGTTGTTCTTTTCAGAGTTTTATACGTCAAAGCTACAAACTTCAGGGGAGCCAATTGCATTAAAGCTACAAACTACTGGGATGCTAATTATCAAAGCTCAAAATAAAGGGGGATCAAAGAATTCAAGGTCACCTAAGAAAACTTTCATGCCACCTAACAAGATTCAAGGCCACCTAACAAGACTTTCATGCCACCAAACAAGACTTTTCAAGGCCACCTAACAAGATTCAAAGCCACCTAACAAGACTTTCACCCTCTCTTGTTGCCTATAAATACCACCCCTTTGGACTTGTAAAGCATTCATCTTTTGGTAATGAAAAACCCTCCAAAAGTATTATTGCTTTCCTTACTGCTTATTGCTTTCTTTAAGTATTGTTTTCTTTTATTGTATTATTGCTTTCTTTTAATTTAAGTATTGCGTTATTTTATTGTGTTATTGCTTTCTTTTATTTTCATTGCTTGAGCTTCCTTCTTCCCTTAGAGGAGTAAAACTCTTACACTTTTCTAGAGCTTTGCNGGGGTTTAACGACTTGTTGCATATGCTAAATGCAATCATGTTATCTACGAAAGTGATTTTATTTTGTTATGTTGTTATTTATTTCTAGGGACTAGTAATGTTTAGGTTGGGGGTGTAATTAACCCTAATCAAAGCATAATTTAATAGATAAGTTGTGTTATTTGAATAAAGTAAACTAGTCAAAATAAATCAAATTAGAGTTAGTGTGTGAATAAAGGATAATGCATTAATTGTTGTTCTTTTCAGAGTTTTATACGTCAAAGCTACAAACTTCAGGGGAGCCAATTGCATTAAAGCTACAAACTACTGGGATGCTAATTATCAAAGCTCAAAATAAAGGGGGATCAAAGAATTCAAGGTCACCTAAGAAAACTTTCATGCCACCTAACAAGATTCAAGGCCACCTAACAAGACTTTCATGCCACCAAACAAGACTTTTCAAGGCCACCTAACAAGATTCAAAGCCACCTAACAAGACTTTCACCCTCTCTTGTTGCCTATAAATACCACCCCTTTGGACTTGTAAAGCATTCATCTTTTGGTAATGAAAAACCCTCCAAAAGTATTATTGCTTTCCTTACTGCTTATTGCTTTCTTTAAGTATTGTTTTCTTTTATTGTATTATTGCTTTCTTTTAATTTAAGTATTGCGTTATTTTATTGTGTTATTGCTTTCTTTTATTTTCATTGCTTGAGCTTCCTTCTTCCCTTAGAGGAGTAAAACTCTTACACTTTTCTAGAGCTTTGCCAAAGCCATGAAGGGTGGAACGTGATTCACTCATTCTTTATCGAAGATCGGCTCCTTGTATAAAGTGTTTTACCTTGTAACTCCTCTACTTGGAGGGATGAACATCACTCACTTTTCTAGCTTTAACAAAGCCATGAAGAGTGAGTAGTTTCTCATCCAATCTTTAGTAAGAGGTGATTATTCGGAAGTTATATTTATGCATTTCGTTTATGCTTAGCTCTAGTCTTTATTTCTTCATAATGTCTTCTCATCATATTGTTGTCTTTATTTTAAGCATGAATAGTTAAATCTCTTAGTTGGCAACACCAAGAGGAACCTCCACTTGGGTATACCATTTCAACTCATTCTCCTCCCCTCTTTCAGAGTTCAATGGTTTGGTTTGACTGGGTTGAGGGTGGATAACTTGGTGAGTCTTTGATATTCCGTAGGCCTAGTCACAGTTTATGCTTAAATACTCACCAATCTTACCCCTAGCTTCCCACGAATCAATTGTTCATTCATGCTCTATTGGAGGAGGGTTTCGAGTTGAGACGGTATTCCTATTGGAGTGACCTCTTGGATTTGCCAACATTTGTTTCTCATTTTACTAGCATCAAAACAACTTCACCAAACAACTTCCAACAATCAAAGATTTTACACTTTCTTTCTCCCAAAATCACCTTCCCCTTGGTTTACTTCCTTCCCCGTGGAAACGACCTTGGAATACCACCAAGTAAAACCTAATCCGTGAAAGTCTCCTTGCGCTTGGGGAGCACTTTTGTTCACACATACTCCAATTTAAAATCTCATTCATCCACCATTCTGTTGCCCTTTCTTTTGACATCATCCCTAGGAGAGTGACACTCCCCTGCATTCATATACTATACATACTAAAAGGTGATGTTTATATGTTAGGAAACAACAAGGAATTTTGTCAAGCAATTATCCACAACCAAAAGGTGCTATTTTCAAGAAAGCAATGATACAAGAAAGCCATAATGACTTTTGGAGGGTTTTTCATTACCAAAAGGTACTCTTTACAACAAAGATGATACAAGAAAGCAATAATGACTTTTGGAGGTTTTTCTACTACCAAAAGATGTGCTTTACAAGAAAGATGATACAAGGAAAAAAAGATGATATTTACAAGACACAAGGAGTGGTATTGATAGGCAAAAAGGGAAGGCTTGAATTACACTTTAATCCCCCTTTGTTTTAAGCTTTTGATAATTGGCACCCTATGGTTTGTAACTTTAATAATTGGCTCCCTAGTAGTTTGTAGTTTTAACACAATTGGTTCCCCAGTAGTTGGTAGCTTTGATGCATAAAACTCTGAAAAAGAACAACAATCAATGCATTATCCATATTTTACACACTAACCCTAATTTGACTTATTTTGACTAGTTTAACTTTATTTAACTAACACAATTGAGCTATTAAATTAATTAAATTATGCCTTAATTATGGTTAATCACACCCCCCAACCTAAACATTACTAGTCCCTAGTAATAAATAATAACATAACAAAATCACTTTCGTAGACAACACGATTGCATTTAGCATATGCAACAAGCCGTTAAACCCCTAGGTGATCCCTAGTGGACGAGTTTTGTTTCGTGAAGGTTTCCAGTGAGCTACCTACAAACTCTATTCAAATAGATGTGTATGTGGGTTAAAGTAAATTAGCATCATGAATATTGGCACACCCAACCCTCAATTTTGACTTACATCTCGCAAACTCTTCTTTCATAGGTATCTATTCTGTGCAAAAATTAGCATCAGTCACATTGGCATTTGGAATTCCTTGTGTAGTAGGAATGACCTTTCTAGAAATAAGAATTGTTACATAACAAACACTCCACTTTATCACCCTCCATGGATAGCTTTGATTTTACAAACCTCTCTTAGAAATGCCCTCAGCAAAAATTTTCTCTGATTATAGTGACTTGTCTCTCAAAGGGCATGTGATCAAAGGATGGCCAGTCAAAAAATCAAATGCACAGTCAAAAAGGGAGTGAAATTCTTAAGAAAGTAGACTATTCAAGTTCTTGGCATAATCTCATGGAAGAATATCAATACAATTAATGAAATACTATTTAACATACCCCAGTTTTTAGTCGACAACACACATACATCAAACTTGAGATCAATTAGGGCTTTGTATAGGTTGTAATGTGGCCAGAGATTAGTGGCTAATGAAATGACGTCAATGACATTCAAAAGCTATACCCTTTTTAATGTAGTGTTGTGACGAGCACAAAACATTGCATAGCTATTGGCCTCATTTCATGCTTTTTAACTTAAATTTGCATATTAATTATTTAGAATTAGTTAAAGTTAGGAATAATGTGGGTATTTTGATGTTGCAGGTAATTATAGCATAAATGATGGCTTTTAAAGCTTTACAACTAAGTGTGAATGTGTGGTGAAGAGATTGACACATTGAATGAGGATAGGGAGGCTTGGAAGGTGAAGAAATCAAGAAAAATACAATTTGGATGAAAACCTTTCGGAAGGTTTGGCCATAAACCTTCTGGAAGGTTCAGCCCACTGGTTTCCCAAGGTCTTGACACAGTACCACCGTTTTTCCCATGTTTGACCATGCTTCACTTTGAAAGCAAGTCTTCCCAGTCTCTCAAGTCATATATCCCTCCCCTTTGTGGTTGACTACTACCCGAGGATGTCCTAGGTACGTCGTTGGGATCCCTAATGCCCCAAGATTATGCATTTTGGGCCAATGTAATAAAGTAGTGAAGGGCCTCATCAGGGTCTTTGTCCAAGAACTTGCCATTACACATCATGTCAATGAATTGTTTATGGGTTGGTGTGATTCCGTCGTAGAAAAAACTTACCAATTGCCACGATTCAAATCCATGATGTGGTATGGATTATAGCAACTCCTTGTAATGATCCCAGTATTGATAGAATTGCTTATTGGGCTTCTCAGAAAAGTTTTGAATTTCCTTTTTTAAAGCAGTGGTTCTATGAATAGGAAAAAATTTATTCAAAAATTCAGAAAGCATTTTAGCCCAATAGGTAATGGATCGAGGTCGCAAGGCATTCAATCATGATTTGGCTTTATCTCTGAGGGAGAAAGGAAATAATTTCAATCCAGCTATGTCCTCCATAGCATAGTTAGCATTGAAGGTTGCAACTATATCCTCAAACTCCTTTGTGTGAAAGTAGGGGCTTTCCTTTTCAATTCCATGGAATGTAGGAAGTAGTTGCAACATCCCCGGCTTAACTTTGAAGAGCTGAGCTTGGACCGGTAAGAGGATGCATGTGGGTGTGGTGCTACGGGTTGGTTGAAGGAAATCCCTAATAGACCTCACCGGAAGATCCATTTGAATGTTATTCCCTTCATTAACGGGAGGGGGAAGTTGCATTGGTGGATTAGGTATTCTAGGTTCAAGCACTCCCCCATCCCTTTAAATGTTTGGATTGGCACCAACATTATCAAAATTATCACCCGCATCCTCGCGTGGGTCTTGGTCAATATTCATGTTGGGGCCTAAGGGTTGTCTAACCAATTAGTTTTGCTCGTCTCATCCCCATATGCAACAAACTATCTACAATGAAATTATTCCCCGACAAGAATATGTAAATGGAACAACATACCTCAGCCCATGACGAAGATCATGGGACTTACCTTCGTTGTTCGTAAATCACCTTATCGATTCGACACTTTGCCTACCCCGGCAACGGCGCCAAAAATGCTTGATCGTTTCCGTTGTAATATCCTAACCTCCATACATCATCTCCCAATATATGTATGGTGTGTGTGAAGGGAGTGTCACTCCCCCTTGGAATGATGTCAAATGAAAGGGCAACAGAATGGTGGATAAATGAAATGTCAAATGTGTGTGTGTGTGAACAAAAATACTCCCCAAGCGCAAAGAGGCTTTTGCTTGTCTTGTTTTACTTGGAATCATAGTCCAAGGTTGTCTTCTCAGGGAAGGAGGTGAATCATTTTGAAGGTGATTCTGGTGAAAAACAAAGTGTAAAATCTTTTGTTGTTAAAGTTTGGTTTGTGATTTTGGAATGGGAAAAATGTTGGCTAATCCAAAGGGTTCACTCCAATGGGGTAACCAAGTCAACTTGAATCCTTCATCAAATAGAACATAGATGTATAATTGATTCATGGGAAGCTAGGGACGAGATGGAATTGAGGATCCAAGCATAACCCGTGACAAGTCTACGGGATATCAAAGACTCACAATCCCATCCACCCTCTACCTAGTCAAACCAAACCATCATACTCTGAGAGGAGAAAGAAAAATGAGTTGAAATAGCATACCAAAGAGTAGGTCTCCCTTGGATTATCCAACTTAAAGGCTTAGCTACTCATGCTTACGGTAAAGACAACAATGTAATGAGAAGACATTATGAAGAAATGAAGATTGGAGCTAAGCATAAACGAAATGCAAAATTATAATTTCTGGATAATTATACATGTCCATCACCTCTTACTAAAGATTAGATGAGAAACTACTCATTCTTCATGGCTATGGTAAAACTAGAAAAGTGAGTGATGCTCATCCTTCCAAGTAAAGGAGTTTTAAGGTAAAACATATTACACACGGAGCCAATTTTTGACAAAGAATGAGTGAATCACGTTCCACCCTTCACAGCTTTGGTAAAGCTCTAGAAAAGTGGAAGAGTTTCACTCTTCTAAGGGAAGAAGGAAGCTCAAGACAATGGAAATAAATGAAAACAATAAATTAAAAGAAAGCAATAATACAATAAAAGAAAGCATTAAATTAAAAGAAAACAATGATACAATAAAAGAAAGCAATAATACAAGAGAAGAATGCAATAATAACTTTTGGAGGGTTATCCACTGCCAAAAGGTGCTCTTTTCAAGAAATCAATGATACAAGAAAGTCATAATGACTTTTGGAGGATTTTCTATTACCAAAGGATGCTCTTTACAAGAAAGATGATACAAGATAACAATAATGACTTTTGGAGGGTTTTCTACTACCAAAATTTGTTCTTTACAAGAAAGATGATACAAGGAAAAAAAGATGATATTTACAAGACCCAAGGAGTGGTATTTATAGGCAAAAAGGGAGGGCTTGAATTACACTTTGATCCCCCTTTATTTTCAGCTTTTGATAATTGGCACCCTATAGTTTGTAGCTTTGATAATTGGCTCCCTAGTAGTTTGTAGCTTTAACGCAATTGGCTCCCAAGTAATTGGTAGCTTTGATGCACAAAATCCTGAAAAGATCAACAATCAATGCATTATCCCTGTTTCACACACCAACCCTAATTTGACTACTTTAGCTTTATTTAACTAACACAATTGACCTATTAACTTAATTAAATTATGCCTTAATCAGGGTTAATCAACAACCCTCCGAAAGTGGCTAACTTTCTTCAACTTTCATTGTTTATGTCTTTCACTTCCATTGCTTGAACTTCCTTCTTTCTTAAAGGAGTAAAACTCCTCCACTTTTCTTGAGCTTTACTAAAGCCGTGAAGGGTGGGACATGATTCACTCATTCTTCGTTGAAGATCGGCTCTTTGTTTTCTGTGCTTGCACATTGTAAGTCCTCTACTTGGAGGGATGAGTATCACTCACTTTTTCAGCTTTACCAAAGTCATGAAGAATGAGCAGTTCCTCATTCACTCTTTAGTAAGAGGTGATGAATATGTATAAATTATCCGGAAGTTATATTTGTGCATTTCCTTTAGGCTTTAATGCTTTATATTCCACTTGCTTATTGAATGATTGAATGCATCTAGCAAAGCTAAGGTACTTTGTATAACCATGGGTTCTTTCTATGTCACGGATGACTCTTGCCTAGAAAGACCCATTGGTTCAAGGCATGTGCTTAATTCTCACAATCCATCTTTATCTTTCGATTAACTTGTTATTGACACGGGAGTTAATTGAGTTATAAAGCATAAGTATAATAAACCAGATGATTAAATACATGCTCAGATCCTCGAACTAAAGGGTGACTGTTTACATTTGAATTTATCTTATATTTTGTCTAGAAAACTCTTGGAAAGAATCTTATATTCTATTCAGGAAACCCCATAACTTCAAACTCTCAAGGTTTCCTGTTACTTGGTCTATATTACTGCTCACTTCAAAACACCAATCATAGTTTCCTGTGGATTCGACTCTAGACTTAACCAGATTATTACTACAGCTTGACCGCCTGCACTTGGGTGTACACATTTCGGATCAAGTCACCTACCAGTAGAACATGCCCAGAAATGCCAGACATTGCTCCACATGACTCCACCAACCACGGGGGCTCACCTTTTGTCATCTAGAACATACCCTGACATTTTTGACACCCCATGATTATCCTCTAATCCCAAAAACTTAGATTTGACACCCCATGATTATTCTTCCTTGTAGTGTAAAGTGTTTGGTTTGACTAGGTTGAGTGCGGACGTAGTTGTGGGCTTTTGATGAACCATAGACTTGTCATGGGGTATGCTTGTGCCCAAAACAACTATATTAGTCCCTAACTTTGTATGAATCAATCAAACACTAAGACACCATTGGTTGAACAAAATGAGTCGATTTGGAATTCCTATTGGAATGACCTCTATGGATTAGCCAACCTTGCTTTCTTTCATATTTCTTAACTCAAAACTCACAAAACTTCAAATCACAAGATTTTCCAATTTTCACTTTCTCACAAATCACACTTCAAAAACATTCAAAATTTCCTTCCCTGAGGAGACGACGTTGGAATATCAATTCCAAGTAAAACATGACACTATAAGACTCTCTCTATGCTTGGGGAGCAATTTTTGCACACACATTTTTGTTCATCTAGACATAATTTTCCTACTTCTTGCATTGAACCTGAGGGAGAGTGACACTTTGCAATCTCTATAAGCCATATACACATAATTTGGGTTTGAGTTGGACATCAGGGACAAAACTCAAGCAATTCACCCATCACCAAAGAGTATAAAAGTACTACTCACACCTCACTGCTATAGACGAGCAAAAGGAGTGAGATGATCCCATTACAATTGAAAAAAAAAGTATAACACGTCCTTTGATTAGCACAAAACATTGCATACATTTTATGTTGTTATGCCCCTTTATTCTTGATTTTGTTGTGAATATTTGTGAGAAGTGTGTTTAATCTTATCTTTAATGGAGTTTTGTGTAAATGTAGGTGAAAAGATGTAAATGGTTTGAGATAAGCCCCCATTGAAGTGATTGAAGTCAATGAAGATAAGGAGGTAGGTTAAAGGAAGGTTTGGAAGGTGAAGAAGCCAAGAAAATGCATTTTGGATAAAAACCTACTGGAAGGTTTGGCTATAAACCTTCCAGAAGGTTTACACTTGGTATGCTTATTCACTGCCAAAACCATCCGAAATATTTTGTCTACTAGAATGAACCGTCCAGAAGGTTTTGCTTACTGGAATGCTGATTCAATTGTTCCTACACAAACTTTCTAGAAGGTTTGCATCAACCTTATGGAAGGTTTTGCCTAGAATGCCTAGACAGCCTGTAACTCAACCTCTATCATTTGGGGGTCCCACCTATACTTCTCCAACTTGTCCCCTGACATCCCTTACACATCTACATGCCTCCCATCACCATGGCTTGGACTTTAAAGGCTTGAGCATTAATGAGGAGGGGAGAGAAGATTAAGGCAAGTGAGGTGAAGGCTAGGCTTGTCCTAGCCTGCAATAATCCATCCAATCAGCCTCCTAAAGATGGGAGGTCCATTACACAGACCCAAGGGAGTTCCATGGACATTTTTACAAGATACATGGGACATGAGGGATATACATTGCAATATAGAGAGAGAAGCTATAGAAAAGAAAATATAGTTTAGAGAAAAAAAGCTTAGATTGTTACATTTCCTCCATCCATTTCACTTGTAATCCTCTGTAAGATGTTTGTAAGCTTCATTTATTGTCTTTAATGTCATTTATGTTATGAACATTTCAAGTTTAGTTGAGTATCTTAGCTTCTACCATTAATGTATTTAAGTTTGTCATCTCAAAGCTCTTCAAATGGGTATTAAATGCACTTTTCTGTAGCTAATGTTTTTTGGCATTAATTTAAGTCCCAACCTTCATTTCATTACAATGTCTCTCCATTTCATTTATGTCATTGCGTTATAGATGAGTAGCTAAGCTTTTAAGTTGGCTAATCCAAGGGAGAATTCCTCTTGAGTATGCCAAATCAACCCATTTTCATTCCTTCTCGTAGTGTACAATGATTTGGTTTCATTAGGTTGAATGTGGACGTGGTAGCGAGTTCTTGATACACCATAGACTTGTCATGGGGAATGCTTGAATCCTCACCTCCATTTTAGTCACGGGCTTCCTATGAATCAATCAAACATTTAGTCACCATTGGAGGAAGGTCTTGAGTTGATTTGACATTCCTATTGGAATGACCTCTTCGGATTAGCCAACACTTGTTTCCATTTCATTTTCATCAAGAACACAAACCAACAAACCTCAAACATTAAAGATTTTTACACTTTACCTTTTTCACCAAAATCGCCTACACACAATTCCCTTCCTTCCCTGAGGAGACAACCTTGGAATACAAATTCCAACTAAAACATAACCCTCAAAAGTCTCTCTATACCTGGAGAGCACTTTTGTTTATACACACACCCATTTTCCTATTTCTTGCATCGAACCCGAGTGAGACTAACACTCACCCACACATATAATCCATATACACATTGAGGGTTCATGTACGGAGATTAGGATACAAACGGGAAAGAAATCAAGCATCCTTCCCTGAGGAATATCTGAAACACTGCCACTTTTATTACCAACTTGGGCACAAAAGTGGGAGATATTCAACCCTCAAAGTAGAAAGGATAAACAAAAATTTAGAGGTATAGAAAGTTCTAGCTGAGAAGTGATTATAGCAGGGCTTCTCTCTTTCGTTCTTTCACTTCTTCCTTCTCTCTTGAACTAGACTGAACTCTAGTGAATTCCTCTGTGAAATGGCTGCAATAGGCTACTAATAGGCGTTGGAAGGAAGGTTTAAGGGGGCAGACACCCAAACTAGCCAATCAAGGCTTGTGTTGCTTAAATGGACCAATAGGTAGAGAGGAGGGAGAAAGACAGTTTAGCCACCATCTGGATGCCACCACCACCATTTGGACGATGGCACACCTTTGGTTTTCATGCTTGGTAACCTCATTCTTTGACTTGTTGACTTGTGAATTACACTTGCCTCCCTTGCTTTATTCAACCTCTAATCTTTGATCATCTTGAATTTTCATATGTTCGCATGAAACCCTGCAAAATGTACAAATTATGCATTAACCCTAATACTTTATAAGTTAATCATTTTTACCTAATTTATGCACACAACTAACCCTAAATCTAGATTCAATTATGCACTTCTTAGGGTTAATCATTCTCCAATTAAGGATTTTTTTCATGCTCAAAATGCTGAGTTTCTATGAAATTATTAAGATAGTGCACAATCAATGAATGAAAATCCCACAAAATCTGGTTTGGGTTATACCTGCAAAGCTCACAATTCTTATCGTGAATCATATGAAATACATATCCTAACACAACAAAATTTAAGCAAAATTACCAACTAACTAAATTAATAAAAAAAAAAAAACTCAAAAAAACTATCGAAACATAACCCTGAAATAAAGTGCATAAAAGTTCAATAAAGGTAGCAAGAGCATAAAAACTTTTGAAACTCCAGTCACTAAACTGATGTGCCTCCACCATATTGTCATCGAAGTAGCCTCATGATCTCATTTTGATTCTCCTCATAGCTAGCCATCCTTTGATCCAACTAGGTGATGCTAGTCTCTAACCCTAATAGAATCTAGTGATCAATTTTGTCATCAACTAGAATATAAGGCTGCTCTGCTTGTTGTCGAGGCTTCTCTAGTGGCTAAAAGTCTACACCTTCTGGGAATGTATCTACTTGCGATTCTAGTGGTGCTTCTTTTAGATCCTCTGGTTTCCCTCTATAGCTCTTCTTTATCGAGGTGTTGTCCAATGGAGCCAAATGTTCTACCATTGGCCATATGGGATCTACAATGACTCATTTTCCCTGCATAACTAAGATACTGCTTGTTTGTTTCCCCCAACCTCCAAACAAGAAATGAAATTGTGTGTGTATATGACTTATAGAGATTGGAAAGTGTCACTCTTCCTCAGGTTCAATGCAAGAAGTGGGGAAATTATGCATGTCGATAAACAAAAATGTGTGTATGCAAAATTGCTCCCCAAGCGTAGAGAGAGTCTTGCGATGTCATGTTTTACTTGGAATGAGTATTCCAAGGTCGTCTCCTCAGGGAAGGCGAGGTTGCATGTTTTTGAAGGGTGATTTGTGAAAAAATGAAAATTGGAAAATCTTGTCATTTGAAGTTTGGTGAGTTGTGAGTTAATAAATATGAAAGAAAGAACGTTCGCTAATCCATGGAGGTCATTCCAATGAGAATGTCAAATTGACTCATTTCATTCAACCAATGGTGTCTTGGTCTTTGACTGATTCGTAGGGAGTGAGGGACTAATGTAGTTGTGTTGGGAAAAAACATACCCCATGACAACACTTTGGTGTATCAAAAGCCCACAACCACGTTCGCACTCAGCCTAGTCAAACCAAACACTTTACACTATAAGGAAGAATGAAAGAGAGCCGATTTCACACACTCATGAGGAAATCCCTCTTGGATTAGCCAACTAAAAGTTTTGATATGCATGATAAAAGAAAGAACAAACATGAAGTAGAGAAACATGGTAGTACAATCAACTATAGAGTTGTATTAATGTAAATAAGATTTAAACTACAAAAGAAAAGACCTTCATACTCAAAATGTAAAGTTTGAAGCGAAAATACCCAAATGTAAAAATAAAATACAAGGACACTTAGCTAAACTTGATTTCAACTTGAATAAAAGAGATTAGAGGGCAGAAAGGAAATATTACAAGTTAAATGGAGCTTACTACAATGAAAATGGTGAAGGAAAAAGTAAAAACCCAACTCATCTCTCTAAAACTTCATCCTCTACCATAGAGCTTCTCTCTCTGAAAGTCTTCTAATGTGAAATTCTGTGAAGCAGCCCCTATTTTTGTTCATCCTCCCTCCCTTGGCATGAGTGACTAACTTGGAGTGATTGGAGAGAGGTTGTCCACTCAAAGAATCAAAATCAGTCAAGGCATGGTCCTCCTATGCTTTTCCAACCATTCCTTTTCTCACCATTGGCTCCCCACTTCATCATGCTTGCAATCTGAATGTAGGGGTTAAGAGATCATCATGGGGTGTTAAAAATGTTAGGGCATAGTTTAGAGGACGAAAATTGGGTCCCCGTAGTTGGTGAAGTCACGTGGAGGAGCGTTTGAGCTTTCTAGGCAACTCCTACTAGTAGGTGATTAGCACAAAAACATGACATTTAGTGTGTGCTAACATGCTTCTTATTCTTGCTTTTGTCATGAAATTGGGGAGAAATGTGCTTAACTATCGTTTTGATAGATTTTTGTGTCAGTGAAGGTAAAATGATGCAAATACGATGAGTTAAACCCCCATTGAAGTGTTTGAGGTCAATGAAGAGGAAGGGGTAGTTTAGAGGAAGGTTTGGAGGGAGAAGAAACCAAGAAAAATCAAATTGGTTGAAAACATTTTGGAAGGTTTGAAAAAAAACCTTCCTGAAGGTTTTGCGTTGGATTTCTTTTTCACTATGAAAACCTTTCGGAAGGTTTTGTCTACTGAAATGAACCTTCCGGAATGTTTTGCCTATTGGAGTGAAACCTTTCGGAAGGTTTTACTTACTAGAGTGAAACCTTCTAGAAGGTTTTTGCCTTTTGACTTCTTCATTTAACTATTCCTGCACAAACCTTCCGGAATTTTTCTATCGACCTTAGAGAAGGTTTTGCCCAAATTGCCCAGATAGCCTATAACTCAAGCTCTGCCATTTGGGAGTCCCACTTACACTTCTTCAACAAGTCCCTTAACATTCCTTACATGTCTAGAAGGCCTCCCTCACCCCTACTTGGACTTTGGATGTTTGTGCAACAATGAGGAGGAGAGAGAAAAAAACATGGCAAGAGGGAAAGGGGAGGCTTGTCGTAGCTTGCACCAACCTATCCTTTTAGTTCCCTATAATGGGAATCACATCACACAACTAGGCAGGATAGCCATGGACATTTTTGGAAGCTCAACACAGAGAGAGAGATACTAGTAAGAAGATGAATAGTGTTAGAGAGAGAAGTTAAGATTTTTGCTTTTTCTTCAACACATTGTTTTGTAATTTCATGTAAGGATCTTTTACGCTTTGTTTGAAGTCTTCAACGCCATTTATTGCAAGTTTGATTCAAGTTTAATCTTCCATTCAAGCTTTCATCATTAATGCATTCAAGTTCTTCATTTCTTAGTTTTGAATGGGTATTCAATGCACTCTCTTTTAGTTTATGTTTTCTTGCATTAATTTAGCTCCAATATTCATTTCTTTATAATGTCTTCTCATTGCACTATTGTCTTTACTTTAAGAAAGAGTAACTAAGCTTTTTGGTTGGTTAATCCAGGGGAGACCTCCATTTGGGTATGCCATTTCAACTCATTTTCTTTCCTCCTCTCAGAGTAGGATGGTTCGGTTTGACTGGGTTGAGGGCGGACGAGATTGTGAGTCTTTGATATCTCCAAGACTTGTCATGAGTTATGCTTGGATCCTTACTTCCATTTCATCCTTAACTTCTCACGAATCAGTTGTACGTCTATGCTCTATTGGAGGAAGAATTCGAGTTGACTTGGCATTCCCATTGGAGTGAATGCTTGATTATTTTCCTTGTTATCCCTAACCCCTAAATATCATCCCTCAAAATGCATTTTATATGGATGGAGGGGAATGTCACTCTCCCTTTAAGTAGTGTCAAAAGAAAGGGCAAGGAGATGGGAAAATGGGATGGTGGAAATGTGTTATGTGTATGAACAAAAATGCTCCCAAAGTGTAAGGATATTTTTATATGTCGTGTTTTACTTGGAGGTATTCCAAGGTCGTTTCCACAGGGAAGGATGTGAACCAAAGGGAAGGTGATTCTTGGGTGAAAGAAAGTGTAAAATCTTTTGTTGTTGAAAGTTGTTTGGTGAAGTGTGTTTTGGTGAAAATGAAATGAGAAACAAACGTTGGCTAATCCAAGTGGTCACTCCAATAGGGATACCATCTCAACTCGAATCCCTCCTCCAATAGAGTATAATTGTTTGATTGATTCGTGTGAAACTAGGGATAAGATGGGTGAGTATCTAAGCATTTACCGTGACTTGGCCTACTAAATATCAAAGACTCACCAACTTATCCACCTTCAACCCAGTCAAACCAAACCATTAAACTCTGAAAGAAAGGAATGAGTTGAAATGGCCCCCCCCAAGTGTAGGTTCCCCTTGGTTTTGCCAACTAAAGGATTTAGCTACTCATGCTTGGGATGAAATTAACAATGAAATTAGAATGCATTGCAAAGGAATGAAGTTCTTCTGTAACTAAATGCAAGCAAACATAACCTATAAGTGAAAACAATGAATACCCATTTTATATTTAGGAAGAATGAAGAACATAAATGCATTAATGGTGAAAGCTTTAAAAGGGAGTTAAACTTGCAATGAACTTGTAGGAAGTAGCATTAATGACATTCAATGAAGCTCTAAAGATTCTTATAGGGGATTACAAGACAATGTATTGAAGAAAATGTAAAAATCTCAATTTTATCTCTCTAGAACACTATTCATCATCTTCTACCCAGACACTCTCTCTCTATATTTTGTGTAATGTCTAGAATGCTGAATAATGGAGTCATTTCCTCTCCCACAAAACATCCATAGTCTGCTCCCTCAGCTGAGTGATGTGATTTCCATCCATAGGGACTGCATGCTGAAGACTAGGACTAGCCTCCATTATTCTCTCTTCCAAGCTTCTTCTCTCTCCCCCTCAATAATGCCCAAGCATCATCAAGACCAAGTAGGGGTGAGGGAGGCCTCCTGGATGTGTGAGGAATGTCAGGAGACTTGATGAAGTAGTGTAAGTGGGACCCCCAAGCTGCAGAGTTAAGTTACAGGCTGTCTAGAGAATCTAGCAAAAACCTTTTGGAAGGTTGACATAAACCTTCTGGAAGGTTTGTGCAAGTACAGTTAAATGAAGGGTTCAGCAGGCAAAACCTTCCGAAAGGTTCATTCCAATAGACAAAACCTTCCGGAAGGTTTCACTCCAGTGGATAAAACCATCCGGAAGGTTCATTCCAGTAGACAAAACCTTCCGGAAGGTTTCACTCCAGTGGACAAAACCTTTCGGAAGGTTTCACTCTAGTGGACAAAACCTTCCGGAAGGTGTTCGACCAACTTGAGTTTTCTTTGTTTTTCTTGGTCTCTTAACCCTCCAAACCTTCCTTTAAGCCACCCCTTCCTCGTCATTGACCTCACCCACTTCAATGGTGGTTTAACTCATGCCATTTACATCGTTTTACCTGCATTCACACAAGATTCCATCAAAATGCAAGTTAAACCCAATTCTCCCCAATTTCATGACAAAAGCAAGTACAAGAGGCATATTAGTGCACAATATATGTCATGTTTTTATGCTAATCACACCCCCCAACTTGAGCTTTACTAGTCCCTAGCAAATATTATTTCCAACCACAAGCAATAAGTACATAACCATTCATCCATAAAATCAAATATCACAACAAGCAAAAATCACAACAATTCGAAATCCAAAAATCACATAGAAATTAAGGGAATAACTTTGAGCAATGATAAATAACCAATTATGGTATTTCATTAATTACTTTCAAATAGTTCTTTACAATGTGTTCAAAACCCCAAGCAAAAGACGGCCAACATCTAGAGGCACCTCTACAGGCCGACACCAAAAGAAACCCTAACTGCGTATGATCATAGTTCACCACAACCTAAAAACTCTCAGTCCTCCTCCTTATAAAAAACATCCTCATTCTTAGTCTCGGACTCAGACTCCTCATCCTCGCCATCCATTTCAACCGTCACTGAGGGTATGGGAATAGAGGTTGAAGGTTCAGTCAGAGGTTGTAGGGGTGGTGGTCCTCCGGGGATAGGCTTTCCTGGGAAAGTATGCTAGAAAAGTTATAGCATCATCTCTGAAATCCCATGCACTATCGACTCCTGAGCATCCATGTGCTGTGACATTGTGTGAGCCGGGGAAGGTGTAGGCAGTGGGGGTGCTGCATATGATGTTCCCACATCAGATGGTTGTGCCCTTGGTGCCCCAGCTCCCTCACCCCTAGTCCTAGAAGCCTTCTTCAAACTGCTGGACTTCCCTATGGCTCCGATCTCTAGGGGGAGCTATGTATCATGAGCATAATGTTTCACGTTGGTTTGGTCACACAACTTAGTGACAAGGATACCAAAGGGAAGATTTGCCTTTGGCTTTGCAACCCGAGCAAACTCTCATTTATAACCAAATGAAATAAGCCACATCAATGGCAACCCCAGTCATGAATGCGTGTAGTAAAGCCAAATTCTCCTTGTCTGGGTTCTTCTCTGAACCCCGAGGCATTAAATTATAATGCAGCATTTTATTCATGATCCCATATGCATGCTTGAGGCTTCCGACCAATGTTGTTCCCATGAACGTAGTCGGGTCCCCATAAGTGAGGTTTACGTAATCCTGGAGGGTCCTACTCTCTTCCACATTGTGTGGGTAGGCTGGGGTGGATGCAGGAGGCCTTGCATACCCCACTGCCGTGGCAATTGTGGTAGGGGTAACCTCGAATTTCTTCCCCCTCACATTCATCCTCAGTTTACCCCCATTATCACCAAAAACAACCAACTTCTGATAAAATTCGCGACACATCCCCAAGTTGTACCCCTTGACTTCATCGAACCAACAATTCAATTCCCGTTCTTCAGTGATTCTTACCACCTCATTCGAAGATCCAAGAGTGATCTTGTTGACATACCTCTCACATGTCACCCCATTTTCTTCAATCCTCTGCCTTCTAGCGTCATGTCTTGCCTTTGTCCTCCGCTCCTCCCTATCCTAGGAGCTAGGACCTTCTCCAGTCCTTTTTTGAGAAGTAGAAATAGAGGGGGTGGAGAAACGGGCCCTGTATTCTTTGTTCGGGCCATGAGGTACAACAGTGCCCCAAGACCAAGAACCATCATGCACCACCACCACAAACTCTCAAAAGGTTCCCATATTCCCATAGTCGTTCCATTTAATTGAGCCATCGCAATGAGTAGAGGGAATTTAGAGGGCTTAAAGAACAATTGAGAGTTATGAGAAAGGATTAAGAACTAGGGTTTATGAAGAGAACTCGGCTAAATCCCACTAGATCTCACCCCTAATCAATAGAAGATAGGTAAATTGAGGTTTAGATCAACTAAATTGAAGGTTAGAAGGGAGTAAGAGGAGAGGATGGGGTTTAGGCTGATATGATTTGGGGGAAAAATGAAGAGTTTTTCAAAAAGATCTAATTTAAAACCCCCATTTTTAGGTTTCTGGGCAAAACCTTCCGGAAGGTCGACAGAAACCTTTTGGAAGGTTTTGCTCACTGGACAAGATCTTCCGAAAGGTTTCTAACTAAACCTCCCAGAAGTTTTTGCCTTTGCTGCAAAACTAATCCTTTGTTCAAAAATTCACATCCAATCCATCCTTTTCCCATTCCAAAACCTTTTAGCACATTTTCAAGGTTACCTTACCTACCAAAAACTTGAACCACATCTATGGACCACAATTTTAATCATGCCCAAAGTCATTTCTGCAATTGCAACATGATTTAAGATTTTGATATTATTACGCATGAAGCATGGGTTTCAACCTAAAATATCAAAATGAATACCCAACATGTAAACACGGATACAAACAACACAAGTATTCCTAAGCCTTTTCAAATATCAAAAACTTGAGCAATATTCTCCCATTCTACAAGCATGGAGCTATTTAACACATTTCTCAGATGATTGAACTAAGCACACATGAGCAAAACCATGGTCTCAAATACTAGTCTAAAGTATGCACCTGCCCATTAATTTTCATACTCGTATGTGTGTGAGTTTAACAAGTAATTGGAGCATTTACGCAACAGAATTCACATTCGAATAGCCTGCCAAATTTAGTTTCAATGCAAAACTCACCGGAGGTCACTCTTAGACAATGAAATGCACTCTAGCTCTCCTGGTATGCACTCCATGTGCACATGTGAGATAGAATCTTGTGTTCAAAACAAAGAATACTCACATGTAATCCAAAAATGAAGTTCATATATGAAAAATAAAACAACCTTGGCATAATCTCATAAAAGGAATGCTAGGGCATTAGATAGCTAAACCAACTTCTCTTGTTCTTTAAAAGTATGCTTTCCCCCATGCTTTCTCTAGATCATTTATGACTTTCAAAGGTTGTAAAAAGCCCTTGGGGTGGTAATGAGGTAAGTGAAATGAAGGATATAGGATGACAAAGAGGGTTATTCTGAGTGAATGACCTTTATTTCAAAAAACATTCTCCTTTTTATAGGATTTCTAGGCTAACACCATCACCACACTCTTTGTTTCTTTTCTTTCCTTTCCTTGACATTTTCCTTTTCTTTTGTTCATTCTTTTCTTCCTATCACCCATTTTCTTCCTTTTCTTGGATTTTCATTCTTTTCCATTGAACTCTTTGAGTTGCAACATCATTCATCCCTTTGTTTGAGTTTCCACACCACCCTTCCTTTTCTTTTTCAATCACTCATATTTGACTTCAAGGAAAAACCAAGGTAAGGTAGACATTTCTTATTTTCATTGGCTTGATCAAATGTGTGGCATAGAAACAAATTTAAATTATGCTCAATCACGACACTAGGGATAATCTTTGCACAAGAAAAAGGGTTAAGGCTCAAAGGAAAATACAAATGTGAAATGTGATGTGTGTGTACAAAAATACTCTCTAAGCGCAAGGAGACTTTTGAGGGTCGTGTTTTACTTGGAAGTATTCCAAGGTCGTTTCCTTGGAGAAGGATGTGAATCATTTGAAAGTGATATATGTGGAAAGAAAGTGTAAAATCTTTTGTAGTTGAAAGTGGTTTGTGAGGTGTTTTGTTATGAATATGAAGTGGGGAGCAAGTGTTGGCTAATCACAAAAGTTCACTCCAAAGGGAATGCCAAGCCAACTAAACATGAATGACATTCAAAGCATTAAAGGAAGCTTCAAAGGTTCTTACATCAACTTAGAAGACAATTTATGCAAGAGACTGTAAAAATCTGAACTTCTCTCTCTAACTACACTATTTATCTTCTTTTTCCCCCATTCTTTCTCTCTCTATATTCTAATGTGTAATTCTATGTTCCTCAATGCTGAATAATGAAGTCCTCCCTTGCCAAACAATGTACCTGGAGTCCTCCTCAAGCTATGTGATGTGATCTCTATCCATAGGGAGTCAAAAGGAATGGGCTGGACAAGGTGGTGTAGAGCTAGTTTGCACACCCAACAACATTCTTCTTCTCTCTCTTTATTTATCATCCAAGATCCCAAAGTCAATTGAAGGGTGTAGGAGGGGTTGTTCAATGTGATGGGGGAGTCATAGACAAGTGGGAGAGTGATTGGTGGGACCTTAAAAAATGGCAGAGCTTGAGTTACAGAGATTTGGGCAGAAACAACAAATAGTATCGGTACTGTGTACCGGTATTGTCTACTGTAGAGGCCAAAATGTACCGGTACTGTCTCTGCATTTTGACTGGTTTTCTGAATTCTTTAACTCTTGAGTTTTCCTCTAGCCACTCTTTCATCCTTATTCACATCAACTCATTTGAGAAGGCCTTAAGAAGCATCATTTGACATCTTTTATCTGCAATCACCAAATATCTTCGTTAATAGCTCAAGTAGGGCAATTCAAATGATTTAATCCCCAAAAGCAAGTGAAAATGGAATGATTAGCCCATGAATTATGCAATGTTTTTGTGCTAATCACACCCCCCAACTTGAATTTTGCTAGTCCCTTAACAAAATTTATTTTCCAAGCAAGATAATGGGAACAACATACAACAATCCAATTCAATAAACAGTTCACCCCATCAATCAAAAATGCAAAAAGCATAAAACAATTAACAAAATAAACATGGACAAGATTGAACAGGAACTGTGGTTTCCATTAATGTGTTAGAAAGTTAGAGTACATGGAGTAGGACATCAAAAAGAAACCAAAACGGCCTACGACCCCATCCTAACCATATACAATCCAACACCCAAAGAGAGGCAACAACTACAATAGCCTCCTACTCATCACCCTCTCCATCATCCCCATCATTAGCCTCATCTTCCTCAGACCCTTCATCTTCCCCAGACTCTACAGCATCTTCATCGTCATCATCCTCTCCATTATCCCCATCATCAGCCTCAACTGTTGTGGAGGCAAATGGGGCAGATGTAGAAGGGGCAATAGCTTGTGGAGTGGGTCCTTCTGGGATGGGCCTCCCTAGGAAGGTTTACATGAACATCTCTCTCAACATGGCCGTCATCCCATGCATTAATGCCTCGATCCCATGCACTGTTGCTTTAAGTGCATCCAGGCGCTAGGGTATTGAGCATGCTGGTGCTGCTGTGGATGGCCCAGTGGATGAGGATGGTCTGAGAGTCTCAGCATTAGAACCCAGCGTCTTAGCTCGCTCTCCCTTACTCATTGCTTTTCTCTTCTTACTACTGGCCTTGCCAATAGCCCCGGTCTTGGGAAGAGTGAGCTTGTCAAACACGTAGGCCTTTACTTTGGAGTGCTTGCACATCCGGGTTAACAAATTCCCATATGGCAAATTGGTCATCGGCTTCACTATCTCAGCAAAGTCTTTCATTACTTCCCATATGAAGAGTGCAAAGTCTATCGTTTTACTTGACACGTTAGCATCTAAAAGGGCTAATTTCTTAACATTCGGCTTCTTTTCAGCAGCCTTCGGGAGTAAATTGTAATGGAGAAGTTTATTCAGAAGCTCGTACACATGCTTTAACCCTCCACTTTGAAAAAGTCCCTTGAATTGAGTGGGATCCTCATACATTAGAGCCACGAACTCGTCTCTAGTGACATTGTGAGGATAGATAGGCAGGAAGGGTGGTGGTCTCTTATATTCTCCAAGAAGAGTGGCAATGACATCGGGGGTCACCTCGAACATTTTACCACACACATTTGCCCTCAAAACTTCCACACCGTTCACCTTAGCCACCCTAAGCGTTTGGTAGAATTCTCTGCCCAGTGGCAAATTATACCCATCAACGGGCGTAAACCAAAATCTCATGCTATGTCCCTCAATGATCTTCACAACCTCATGCCTTGGGGGTCAGTGAAAGGTGATCAAGGTGCCAGTCACAAGTCACACTCTTCCCTTGAATCCACTAGAGTCGTGCCTTGATCCTGGCCTTCTTCCTTTGCACATTTGGATCCTCGTTTGACCCTCCACCGCTTCTCTTGTGGCTATTGGGATCCTCGAGTGGAGAGGAACTAGGTCAAGGTCGTTTGGTTCGGGCCATGCAAAGCAACAGTGCCCCCATCGAAAGAAATGCAAAGAGGATCAAGAAAAGACCCTCAATCGGGTTTGTGGCCTCAAGAACAACATCCAAGTGACGAGCCATGTAAAGTTTCTTGGAGAGATTGGAGAAAATAGGGATTAATGAAGCTTATGGGAATTCGGCACTTAGGTTTTCACAGGGGTGGATTGCACAAAATCAAAGCTCAAAGAAAAGAGGAATTTGGAATTGAAAGAGAGAAGGGGGGATTTGGAGGCCTGGGAGGTTTTCGAGTGAGAGAGGGAGGTTTAGGATCTGTGATTAGAGGGGGAAAGTGAAGGGTTTCCCGAAGAAATTAAATTTAAAAGCCCTAATTTTTTTTATTTCAGCAGATCATACAAGTACTCAGTACCGGTACCCTGAACTCCAGAGGCAAAACCGTACCAGTACTCAATACCGGTACTCTCTGCCTTGTTTTACAAAATTCTCCTGCTAAGCAACACTTCAACACTCCTTTCCATTTTAGGACCTCCCCTATACATTCTAACACTCTCTTTATGACCTCTATTCTACCCTAAACACATATTCCACTTCTAAATTACAATTTGAACCCTCATGCCCAATTCATTACTGAAATTGCAATGCGATTTAAAATTTTGATGCATTCAGCGTACAAGGCATGGATTTCTATCCTTAACTATCAAAACGAACACCCAAAATGCACATCACATAATTAACATCATGGCCATTCCTCATTCATTTGAAATATCAAAAACTTGAGCAATATTATCCCATTCTACAAGCATGGAACTATTTAATACATTTCTCAGATGATTGAACTAAGCACACATGGGCAAGACTATAGTTTCAAATACTAGTCCAAAGTATGCACCTACAAATTTATGTTCAACTCGTGTGGGTGAATTAAACAAGTAATTTGAGCATTTATGCAACATAATTCACATTCGAATAGCTTGCCAAATTCAGTTTCAATGCAAAACTCACTAGAGGTCACTCTTAAACAATGAAATGCACTCTAGTTCTCGTGGTATGCACTCCATGTGTACATGTGAGATAGAATCTTGTGTTCAAAACAAAGTGTGCTCACATGTAATCCACAAATGAAGTTCATATATGAAAGTGAAGCGACTTTGGCATAATCTCATGGAAAAAATGCTAGAGCATTGGGTAGTAAGACTAACTCATCATTTTCTTTAACCTACGCACCTCTCATGCTTCTCTAGATCACTTAGGACTTCAAGGGTTATAATGGGGCCTTGGGGTGATATTGAGGTAGGTGAAATGAAGGGTATAGGATTACAAAGAGGGTTGTTTCGAGTCAACGAGTTTTATTTCAAAAAGATCTCCCTTTTTATAAGATTTCTAGGCTAATACCATCAATTCACTCTTTGTTTCTTTTCTTTCTTTTCCTTAACATTTTCCTTTTCTTTTGTTCCTTGTTTTCTTCTTCTCCCCCATTTTCTTCCTTTTTCTTGGATTTTCATTCTCTATCTCTCTCTTTTTTTTTTTCAACTCGTTGAGCATCACAAACAATCATCTCTTGCTTGAATTTCCACACCACATTTCCTTTACTTTTGCAATCACTCATTTCCAACTTTAGGAACAACCAAGGTAAGGTAGATATTTCTTATTTTCATCAGCTTGGTCAAATGTGTGGCATACAAACGAATTTAAATTAGGCTCAATCATGGCACTAGGAATAAACTTTTCACAAGTATTTCAAAGATGGCCTAAAATCACTTCCAGATATGCATGGGAGGGCATTGTACAATCGAGACATGGCAGTCTATTATCTAAGTGCACCTAACCAAAACAACTGTAATGAGACTATTGAACAAATTTGACATTGAAAAATTGTTCTTTGAGTAAATGTAAGTTCCCTCCCAAAAAGGTTTAGCACTAAAGCTCTCATGGTTTCTTACTCATCTCCACTACTTATGTCAAGCCTAAAAACATGAATTCAATCTGTAAATTGCTGAAATTACATATTCAAAGGTCACATACAGTTGAGTTCAAAAATCAATAAATATGTGATACTCACACCTAGGATCAATTTCCATAGTAGGCTTATGTGCTCAAAGTTCACACAAAGATTAATATATCATCCAACCCAACACTCTTAAAAAGGGAATACAGATCAACATTTAGATATTTTTGATCAAAAATTTTCACAATTTTCACATAAATACCCTAATACAAGCAAAAATCTATATCACAAAAAAATTTCTATAACATTGATGCATCATGCAGGTGGTGCACCACTCCCCCCAACTGGATTCATGCATTGTCCTCAATGCAACAAAAAAGATATGATATGCAATGAAGGATAGTAGAAAGATAAGTAGGGTTAGAGAACACCTTGCAATTGAGCTTCGACAAAAGCACCAATATCTGAAACTAAGAAAACAATACTATACAACCAAATAAAGTAAGTGACATGAAATAAAAATAACATAAGTAAATAAAAACAACTGTACACGAGAAAGGATAAACGCTTGCTACTCCTCCACCAAGTTTGGGTACACTGGATTAATTAAATCCTCCTCCACCATCTGTCCTTCAAAACCCTCAAAGAATGGCTTAAGTCTTTGGCCATTGACCTTGAATGTCTGGCCATTCGCAGGGTTTGTGACATCCACAACTCTGTTAGGGTAGGCCACCTTGACAAGATAGGGGTCATCCCAACTGGATCGAAGTTTTCCTTGGAAAATGGAGAGACGGGAGTTTTATAAAAGCACTTTCTGTTCGGGCTCAAATGACTTCCTCTCGATAGATTTGTCATGAAAAATTTTAGCCCATTCCTTTGAAATTTTGGAGTTTTCATACGCTTCCATCCTAATCTCTTCCAACCCATTCAGCTCTAACTTTCTTTTCTCTCCGGCCATTCTTAAATTGAAGTTTAGGGATTTGATAGCTCAATAGGTCTTGTGTTCCATTTCGATCGACAGATGGCAAGCCTTTCTGTAGGCAAGCCGATAGGGAGACATGCCCAAAATAGTCTTATAGGAAGTATGGTAAGCCTATAGGGCATCAGTCAGTCTAACTGACCAATCTTTCCTAGTGGGGTTCACTATTTTTTCTAAAATGCTTTTGTTCTCCTTGTTGGCCAACTCGATTTGGCCATTTGTTTGTGGGTGGTCTACAGTGGATACTTTGTGTGTAACGTCATATTTAAACATTAAAGATGCAAATGGCCTATTACAGAAATGGGATCCACCATCACTGATCATTGCACGGGGCATGCCAAACCTCGAGAAAATGTGTTTCTTTGAGGAACTTGACTACAACTCAGTGGTCGTTAGTCTTGGTCGGGATAGCCTCCACCCATTTTGACACATAGTCCACTGCCAAGAGAATGTACATGTAGCCAAATGATATAGGGAAAGGATCCATGAAGTAGATGCCCCAACAATCGAATATTTCTATCACGAGTACAAGGGAGAAGGGCATCATGTTTCTTCGGGTCACACTACCCAAACGTTGGCATCTGTCACTTTCTTTACAAAATGAAACACAGTCTCTGTTAAGTGAAGGCCAGTAAAAACCTGATTGACGAATTTTAGCCGAAGTTTTCTTTAATAAGAAGTAACCACCGCATGCTTGTGAATGGTAGAATGAAAGGATTTCCCGTTCATTTCCTGGTACGCATCTCCTCATGACTTGATCAGGGCAGTACTTGAACAGGTACGGGTTGTCGAAGTAAAAGTACTTCACATCTGCCATAAATCTTCTTCGATCTTCTGGGCTCCAATGCGGTGGTATCTATCCTATTACAAGATAGTTGCGTATATCAGCATACCAAGGACACACAAAATGAATTGAAAGCAATTGTTCGTCAGGGATAGGAAGGTGCTCATCGTCTTCTTGCACCACAAGCTAGGATAAATGATCCGCCACCACGTTTTTTACTCCTGTCTTGTCCTTGATCATCAAGTCAAATTCTTGTAGGAGGATTATCCACCTAATGAGTCTCAATTTAGCATTCTTCTTAGACAACAAATACTTCAAAGCAGAGTGATCAGTAAAGACAACAATAGGTGAACCTATGATGTAAGAACGGAATTTATCTAAAGCAAATACTACAACTAGCAGCTCTTTTTCTATGGTAATGTAATTCATTTGGGCTTGAATGAGTGTTTTGCTAGCGTAGTATATCACATACGGTCTATTTTCTTCCCTTTGACCGAGCACTTCGTCAACCGCGTAATCACTCGCGTCGCACATCAGCTCAAAAGAAAGATCCCACCTGGGTGGTCGCATGATCGGAGGTGTGACTAGCATGCTTTTAAGTTTTTTAAAGGATGCCTCACAATCATCCGACCACTCGAATGGGACCTCCTTAGACAGTAAGTTGGTCAAGGGTTGGGCCAATACACTGAAATTTTTTATGAATCGACGATAAACCCCAGCATGGCCCAAAAATGACCGGATACCTTTGATGGCTCTTGGTGTAGGGAGGTCGAAGATGGCCTCCACCTTGGATTTGTTGACTTCAATACCCCTTGCTGATACTATATGGCCAAGCACAATTCCATCTGTCACCATAAAGTGACACTTGTCCCAATTCAAGACTAGATTCTTCTCCTCACATCTTGTTAGAACTTTCTCCAAGTTTTCCAAACATCCCTTGAACGAATCCGCAAACACTAAAAAGTCATGCATGAAGACCTCCACTATCTTTTCCACCATGTCATTGAAAATCCCCATCATGCAGCGGCGAAAAGTTTTTGGAGCATTACATAGTCCAAATGGCATGCGACAGTAGGCGAAGGTACCATAGGGGCACGCGAAGGTGGTTTTTTCTTGATCTTCCAATGCAATTTCTATCTGATTGTAGTCGGAGTACCCATCTAAAAAGCAATAGAATAGGTGCCCCGCTACTCTTTCCAACACTTGGTCAAGAAATGGCATTGGGAAGTGGTATTTTCTTTTGTAAAGGTTTAGCATTCGGTAGTCAATGCAAACTCTCCATCTGGTAATCACTCTTGTCAGTATAAGCTCATTCACATCATTTTCTACCACCGTAACTCTAGATTTCTTAGGTACTACTTGCGTGGGACTAACCCACTTATTATTAGCAATCAGAAAAATGATGCTCACCTCAAGTAGTTTCAACACCTAATCCCTCACCACCTCCTTCATGATGGGATTCAACCAACTTTGTGGTTGTCAGGAAGGTTTGGCATCCTCCTCAAGAAAAATATGATGGGTGCAAATGAGAGGGCTTATTCCCTTGATGTCTGCAATGGTCCACCCAATTGCTCCTTTATGCATTTTCAATACCTCCAAAAGTTCTTCTTCTTGTTCCCTATTCAATGTTGAGCCAATAACCACCAAAAATGTTTCACCTTCCCCGAGATAAGCATATTTCAAATGGGAAGGTAGTGGCTTCAATTCCAAATTGGGCTTTTGCTTGTTTGAAGGAAAGATAATTGTTGACCACACAATCATATATTAAGCACAAAATATGACAAACAACTCATGTATGATCAATAAAACTAGAAACGAGAGTAGATCAATTTAACTAAACATCAGGTTTCGTTCTAATCTTAATAAGAATTTAGTTCATAATGTAATTGAAAAACATCATTCTCAAATTAAACAACATTTTATAAAATTAAGAAGTAAAAGTAAGAGAAAAGATTGAAACTTAGTTACAATCTTCAATCCTTCTCTAGCCTTCAAGTCCAATCTTCTTCGTGTTGCTTCCTTCGATCCTTGTCTTCAATTTTCTTTTAATCCTTGGTCTTTTCTTATGTTATTAGCCCCCAAAATCAGTATATCTCCGTTCCAACTCAAACCCTAGCATATATATCCCTTAGAGTTCAATTTTAGGTCAAAAATAAGTCAAAATTCACGTCCAGGGCCAACACAAGCGCCTAGGAACTAGAAAGGCGCTGCCCTCTTTCAAGTCTAAAGCTTCCCTTGTTCCTTAGCCTTCAAAAATCCAATACNAGGTACGGGTTGTCGAAGTAAAAGTACTTCACATCTGCCATAAATCTTCTTCGATCTTCTGGGCTCCAATGCGGTGGTATCTATCCTATTACAAGATAGTTGCGTATATCAGCATACCAAGGACACACAAAATGAATTGAAAGCAATTGTTCGTCAGGGATAGGAAGGTGCTCATCGTCTTCTTGCACCACAAGCTAGGATAAATGATCCGCCACCACGTTTTTTACTCCTGTCTTGTCCTTGATCATCAAGTCAAATTCTTGTAGGAGGATTATCCACCTAATGAGTCTCAATTTAGCATTCNAATAACATCAAAACACACAAAACAAATAAAAAGGAATATAAAATAATTGAAAACTTACAAATTCATCAAGCCGAAAGTACTCAATTCATAGGTATTAAACCCACTCATCAAATACCCCCAAACCTAAATATTTTCTTGTCCTCAAGCAAAATACTAAGAACAAAAACCATAAAAATTAAACCTAACAACCAGCAACTCAAATAATGGATCAATATGAATCTGAATAATGGCCCCAAAAATTTACTACAAATAATAATTCATAGAAAATTTCAAAACAGTGCAAAGTCTATCAACTCAACATACTCCTTAGTTTTACCTCCGCTCATGACCTTTTAAATGCATATACATATCCAAACTATCCAGCTAGTCATCACCCAAATACATNATCAGTAAAGACAACAATAGGTGAACCTATGATGTAAGAACGGAATTTATCTAAAGCAAATACTACAACTAGCAGCTCTTTTTCTATGGTAATGTAATTCATTTGGGCTTGAATGAGTGTTTTGCTAGCGTAGTATATCACATACGGTCTATTTTCTTCCCTTTGACCGAGCACTTCGTCAACCGCGTAATCACTCGCGTCGCACATCAGCTCAAAAGAAAGATCCCACCTGGGTGGTCGCATGATCGGAGGTGTGACTAGCATGCTTTTAAGTTTTTTAAAGGATGCCTCACAATCATCCGACCACTCGAATGGGACCTCCTTAGACAGTAAGTTGGTCAAGGGTTGGGCCAATACACTGAAATTTTTTATGAATCGACGATAAACCCCAGCATGGCCCAAAAATGACCGGATACCTTTGATGGCTCTTGGTGTAGGGAGGTCGAAGATGGCCTCCACCTTGGATTTGTTGACTTCAATACCCCTTGCTGATACTATATGGCCAAGCACAATTCCATCTGTCACCATAAAGTGACACTTGTCCCAATTCAAGACTAGATTCTTCTCCTCACATCTTGTTAGAACTTTCTCCAAGTTTTCCAAACATCCCTTGAACGAATCCGCAAACACTAAAAAGTCATGCATGAAGACCTCCACTATCTTTTCCACCATGTCATTGAAAATCCCCATCATGCAGCGGCGAAAAGTTTTTGGAGCATTACATAGTCCAAATGGCATGCGACAGTAGGCGAAGGTACCATAGGGGCACGCGAAGGTGGTTTTTTCTTGATCTTCCAATGCAATTTCTATCTGATTGTAGTCGGAGTACCCATCTAAAAAGCAATAGAATAGGTGCCCCGCTACTCTTTCCAACACTTGGTCAAGAAATGGCATTGGGAAGTGGTATTTTCTTTTGTAAAGGTTTAGCATTCGGTAGTCAATGCAAACTCTCCATCTGGTAATCACTCTTGTCAGTATAAGCTCATTCACATCATTTTCTACCACCGTAACTCTAGATTTCTTAGGTACTACTTGCGTGGGACTAACCCACTTATTATTAGCAATCAGAAAAATGATGCTCACCTCAAGTAGTTTCAACACCTAATCCCTCACCACCTCCTTCATGATGGGATTCAACCAACTTTGTGGTTGTCAGGAAGGTTTGGCATCCTCCTCAAGAAAAATATGATGGGTGCAAATGAGAGGGCTTATTCCCTTGATGTCTGCAATGGTCCACCCAATTGCTCCTTTATGCATTTTCAATACCTCCAAAAGTTCTTCTTCTTGTTCCCTATTCAATGTTGAGCCAATAACCACCAAAAATGTTTCACCTTCCCCGAGATAAGCATATTTCAAATGGGAAGGTAGTGGCTTCAATTCCAAATTGGGCTTTTGCTTGTTTGAAGGAAAGATAATTGTTGACCACACAATCATATATTAAGCACAAAATATGACAAACAACTCATGTATGATCAATAAAACTAGAAACGAGAGTAGATCAATTTAACTAAACATCAGGTTTCGTTCTAATCTTAATAAGAATTTAGTTCATAATGTAATTGAAAAACATCATTCTCAAATTAAACAACATTTTATAAAATTAAGAAGTAAAAGTAAGAAAAAAGATTGAAACTTAGTTACAATCTTCAATCCTTCTCTAGCCTTCAAGTCCAATCTTCTTCGTGTTGCTTCCTTCGATCCTTGTCTTCAATTTTCTTTTAATCCTTGGTCTTTTCTTATGTTATTAGCCCCCAAAATCAGTATATCTCCGTTCCAACTCAAACCCTAGCATATATATCCCTTAGAGTTCAATTTTAGGTCAAAAATAAGTCAAAATTCACGTCCAGGGCCAACACAAGCGCCTAGGAACTAGAAAGGCGCTGCCCTCTTTCAAGTCTAAAGCTTCCCTTGTTCCTTAGCCTTCAAAAATCCAATACTTAGGCTCCAAATTGACCTTATTTCCTTCCAAATGATCTTGTTTGCTTCCAAATGATGATTCCTACCAAATAACATCAAAACACACAAAACAAATAAAAAGGAATATAAAATAATTGAAAACTTACAAATTCATCAAGCCGAAAGTACTCAATTCATAGGTATTAAACCCACTCATCAAATACCCCCAAACCTAAATATTTTCTTGTCCTCAAGCAAAATACTAAGAACAAAAACCATAAAAATTAAACCTAACAACCAGCAACTCAAATAATGGATCAATATGAATCTGAATAATGGCCCCAAAAATTTACTACAAATAATAATTCATAGAAAATTTCAAAACAGTGCAAAGTCTATCAACTCAACATACTCCTTAGTTTTACCTCCGCTCATGACCTTTTAAATGCATATACATATCCAAACTATCCAGCTAGTCATCACCCAAATACATTACGTAATCAAATGCTTCATAGGAGATACTCAATATCAACTCTATGAACTTACGTTTCACATCAACCTCTGCTTATTAAGGCAACCATATAACTAGAAGGTCTAAAGATTTTCTTCATCTCTCACTCTTTTTTTTTTTTATCTTTTTCATTCGTTTGGTGAGTGCATTTTATGCTCCATCTCACCTCCTATTGAACGAGTGTGTTTTACGCTCCATCTTGCCTTTTCTTGAATGAGTGCGTTTTACGCTCCATCTCGCTCTTAACATGTGTTTATGAGTGAGTGCATAAAATGCTCNCACTCGAATGGGACCTCCTTAGACAGTAAGTTGGTCAAGGGTTGGGCCAATACACTGAAATTTTTTATGAATCGACGATAAACCCCAGCATGGCCCAAAAATGACCGGATACCTTTGATGGCTCTTGGTGTAGGGAGGTCGAAGATGGCCTCCACCTTGGATTTGTTGACTTCAATACCCCTTGCTGATACTATATGGCCAAGCACAATTCCATCTGTCACCATAAAGTGACACTTGTNTGTTTATGAGTGAGTGCATAAAATGCTCCATCTCTACTCACCACATGCCCCCTTTCTTGTTTCTTGTTTTCCTTTTTTTTTTTCATCTAACTCATGAAGGATCAAATCAAAATAATTTTCAAAACTAACTATNCCTCACATCTTGTTAGAACTTTCTCCAAGTTTTCCAAACATCCCTTGAACGAATCCGCAAACACTAAAAAGTCATGCATGAAGACCTCCACTATCTTTTCCACCATGTCATTGAAAATCCCCATCATGCAGCGGCGAAAAGTTTTTGGAGCATTACATAGTCCAAATGGCATGCGACAGTAGGCGAAGGTACCATAGGGGCACGCGAAGGTGGTTTTTTCTTGATCTTCCAATGCAATTTCTATCTGATTGTAGTCGGAGTACCCATCTAAAAAGCAATAGAATAGGTGCCCCGCTACTCTTTCCAACACTTGGTCAAGAAATGGCATTGGGAAGTGGTATTTTCTTTTGTAAAGGTTTAGCATTCGGTAGTCAATGCAAACTCTCCATCTGGTAATCACTCTTGTCAGTATAAGCTCATTCACATCATTTTCTACCACCGTAACTCTAGATTTCTTAGGTACTACTTGCGTGGGACTAACCCACTTATTATTAGCAATCAGAAAAATGATGCTCACCTCAAGTAGTTTCAACACCTAATCCCTCACCACCTCCTTCATGATGGGATTCAACCAACTTTGTGGTTGTCAGGAAGGTTTGGCATCCTCCTCAAGAAAAATATGATGGGTGCAAATGAGAGGGCTTATTCCCTTGATGTCTGCAATGGTCCACCCAATTGCTCCTTTATGCATTTTCAATACCTCCAAAAGTTCTTCTTCTTGTTCCCTATTCAATGTTGAGCCAATAACCACCAAAAATGTTTCACCTTCCCCGAGATAAGCATATTTCAAATGGGAAGGTAGTGGCTTCAATTCCAAATTGGGCTTTTGCTTGTTTGAAGGAAAGATAATTGTTGACCACACAATCATATATTAAGCACAAAATATGACAAACAACTCATGTATGATCAATAAAACTAGAAACGAGAGTAGATCAATTTAACTAAACATCAGGTTTCGTTCTAATCTTAATAAGAATTTAGTTCATAATGTAATTGAAAAACATCATTCTCAAATTAAACAACATTTTATAAAATTAAGAAGTAAAAGTAAGAAAAAAGATTGAAACTTAGTTACAATCTTCAATCCTTCTCTAGCCTTCAAGTCCAATCTTCTTCGTGTTGCTTCCTTCGATCCTTGTCTTCAATTTTCTTTTAATCCTTGGTCTTTTCTTATGTTATTAGCCCCCAAAATCAGTATATCTCCGTTCCAACTCAAACCCTAGCATATATATCCCTTAGAGTTCAATTTTAGGTCAAAAATAAGTCAAAATTCACGTCCAGGGCCAACACAAGCGCCTAGGAACTAGAAAGGCGCTGCCCTCTTTCAAGTCTAAAGCTTCCCTTGTTCCTTAGCCTTCAAAAATCCAATACTTAGGCTCCAAATTGACCTTATTTCCTTCCAAATGATCTTGTTTGCTTCCAAATGATGATTCCTACCAAATAACATCAAAACACACAAAACAAATAAAAAGGAATATAAAATAATTGAAAACTTACAAATTCATCAAGCCGAAAGTACTCAATTCATAGGTATTAAACCCACTCATCAAATACCCCCAAACCTAAATATTTTCTTGTCCTCAAGCAAAATACTAAGAACAAAAACCATAAAAATTAAACCTAACAACCAGCAACTCAAATAATGGATCAATATGAATCTGAATAATGGCCCCAAAAATTTACTACAAATAATAATTCATAGAAAATTTCAAAACAGTGCAAAGTCTATCAACTCAACATACTCCTTAGTTTTACCTCCGCTCATGACCTTTTAAATGCATATACATATCCAAACTATCCAGCTAGTCATCACCCAAATACATTACGTAATCAAATGCTTCATAGGAGATACTCAATATCAACTCTATGAACTTACGTTTCACATCAACCTCTGCTTATTAAGGCAACCATATAACTAGAAGGTCTAAAGATTTTCTTCATCTCTCACTCTTTTTTTTTTTTATCTTTTTCATTCGTTTGGTGAGTGCATTTTATGCTCCATCTCACCTCCTATTGAACGAGTGTGTTTTACGCTCCATCTTGCCTTTTCTTGAATGAGTGCGTTTTACGCTCCATCTCGCTCTTAACATGTGTTTATGAGTGAGTGCATAAAATGCTCCATCTCTACTCACCACATGCCCCCTTTCTTGTTTCTTGTTTTCCTTTTTTTTTTTCATCTAACTCATGAAGGATCAAATCAAAATAATTTTCAAAACTAACTATTTTTTTCTATACTAACCCATCATAACCAAGATTTCCCCCAAACTTATATGAATACCTTAATTTGCTTTGAATAATGCTTATATAAGTTTTCTAAAGTTTCAATGATATCTCCCATAAGCATTTAACCAGANTCTGATTGTAGTCGGAGTACCCATCTAAAAAGCAATAGAATAGGTGCCCCGCTACTCTTTCCAACACTTGGTCAAGAAATGGCATTGGGAAGTGGTATTTTCTTTTGTAAAGGTTTAGCATTCGGTAGTCAATGCAAACTCTCCATCTGGTAATCACTCTTGTCAGTATAAGCTCATTCACATCATTTTCTACCACCGTAACTCTAGATTTCTTAGGTACTACTTGCGTGGGACTAACCCACTTATTATTAGCAATCAGAAAAATGATGCTCACCTCAAGTAGTTTCAACACCTAATCCCTCACCACCTCCTTCATGATGGGATTCAACCAACTTTGTGGTTGTCAGGAAGGTTTGGCATCCTCCTCAAGAAAAATATGATGGGTGCAAATGAGAGGGCTTATTCCCTTGATGTCTGCAATGGTCCACCCAATTGCTCCTTTATGCATTTTCAATACCTCCAAAAGTTCTTCTTCTTGTTCCCTATTCAATGTTGAGCCAATAACCACCAAAAATGTTTCACCTTCCCCGAGATAAGCATATTTCAAATGGGAAGGTAGTGGCTTCAATTCCAAATTGGGCTTTTGCTTGTTTGAAGGAAAGATAATTGTTGACCACACAATCATATATTAAGCACAAAATATGACAAACAACTCATGTATGATCAATAAAACTAGAAACGAGAGTAGATCAATTTAACTAAACATCAGGTTTCGTTCTAATCTTAATAAGAATTTAGTTCATAATGTAATTGAAAAACATCATTCTCAAATTAAACAACATTTTATAAAATTAAGAAGTAAAAGTAAGAAAAAAGATTGAAACTTAGTTACAATCTTCAATCCTTCTCTAGCCTTCAAGTCCAATCTTCTTCGTGTTGCTTCCTTCGATCCTTGTCTTCAATTTTCTTTTAATCCTTGGTCTTTTCTTATGTTATTAGCCCCCAAAATCAGTATATCTCCGTTCCAACTCAAACCCTAGCATATATATCCCTTAGAGTTCAATTTTAGGTCAAAAATAAGTCAAAATTCACGTCCAGGGCCAACACAAGCGCCTAGGAACTAGAAAGGCGCTGCCCTCTTTCAAGTCTAAAGCTTCCCTTGTTCCTTAGCCTTCAAAAATCCAATACTTAGGCTCCAAATTGACCTTATTTCCTTCCAAATGATCTTGTTTGCTTCCAAATGATGATTCCTACCAAATAACATCAAAACACACAAAACAAATAAAAAGGAATATAAAATAATTGAAAACTTACAAATTCATCAAGCCGAAAGTACTCAATTCATAGGTATTAAACCCACTCATCAAATACCCCCAAACCTAAATATTTTCTTGTCCTCAAGCAAAATACTAAGAACAAAAACCATAAAAATTAAACCTAACAACCAGCAACTCAAATAATGGATCAATATGAATCTGAATAATGGCCCCAAAAATTTACTACAAATAATAATTCATAGAAAATTTCAAAACAGTGCAAAGTCTATCAACTCAACATACTCCTTAGTTTTACCTCCGCTCATGACCTTTTAAATGCATATACATATCCAAACTATCCAGCTAGTCATCACCCAAATACATTACGTAATCAAATGCTTCATAGGAGATACTCAATATCAACTCTATGAACTTACGTTTCACATCAACCTCTGCTTATTAAGGCAACCATATAACTAGAAGGTCTAAAGATTTTCTTCATCTCTCACTCTTTTTTTTTTTTATCTTTTTCATTCGTTTGGTGAGTGCATTTTATGCTCCATCTCACCTCCTATTGAACGAGTGTGTTTTACGCTCCATCTTGCCTTTTCTTGAATGAGTGCGTTTTACGCTCCATCTCGCTCTTAACATGTGTTTATGAGTGAGTGCATAAAATGCTCCATCTCTACTCACCACATGCCCCCTTTCTTGTTTCTTGTTTTCCTTTTTTTTTTTCATCTAACTCATGAAGGATCAAATCAAAATAATTTTCAAAACTAACTATTTTTTTCTATACTAACCCATCATAACCAAGATTTCCCCCAAACTTATATGAATACCTTAATTTGCTTTGAATAATGCTTATATAAGTTTTCTAAAGTTTCAATGATATCTCCCATAAGCATTTAACCAGATAAATTTTTTAAATAATAACTAACCAAACAGATGGATATGTGCTCATGAATGAAAAGATCACAAACAGTATAAATCCAACTAGTATGTCAAACTATAGACTCAACATGTTCATCAATTTCCCTTAAATTGACAATTAATTCCATTCATCATTGACCATAATCAAATTCAATCAACTCATTGCTCAATTNCTTTTGTAAAGGTTTAGCATTCGGTAGTCAATGCAAACTCTCCATCTGGTAATCACTCTTGTCAGTATAAGCTCATTCACATCATTTTCTACCACCGTAACTCTAGATTTCTTAGGTACTACTTGCGTGGGACTAACCCACTTATTATTAGCAATCAGAAAAATGATGCTCACCTCAAGTAGTTTCAACACCTAATCCCTCACCACCTCCTTCATGATGGGATTCAACCAACTTTGTGGTTGTCAGGAAGGTTTGGCATCCTCCTCAAGAAAAATATGATGGGTGCAAATGAGAGGGCTTATTCCCTTGATGTCTGCAATGGTCCACCCAATTGCTCCTTTATGCATTTTCAATACCTCCAAAAGTTCTTCTTCTTGTTCCCTATTCAATGTTGAGCCAATAACCACCAAAAATGTTTCACCTTCCCCGAGATAAGCATATTTCAAATGGGAAGGTAGTGGCTTCAATTCCAAATTGGGCTTTTGCTTGTTTGAAGGAAAGATAATTGTTGACCACACAATCATATATTAAGCACAAAATATGACAAACAACTCATGTATGATCAATAAAACTAGAAACGAGAGTAGATCAATTTAACTAAACATCAGGTTTCGTTCTAATCTTAATAAGAATTTAGTTCATAATGTAATTGAAAAACATCATTCTCAAATTAAACAACATTTTATAAAATTAAGAAGTAAAAGTAAGAGAAAAGATTGAAACTTAGTTACAATCTTCAATCCTTCTCTAGCCTTCAAGTCCAATCTTCTTCGTGTTGCTTCCTTCGATCCTTGTCTTCAATTTTCTTTTAATCCTTGGTCTTTTCTTATGTTATTAGCCCCCAAAATCAGTATATCTCCGTTCCAACTCAAACCCTAGCATATATATCCCTTAGAGTTCAATTTTAGGTCAAAAATAAGTCAAAATTCACGTCCAGGGCCAACACAAGCGCCTAGGAACTAGAAAGGCGCTGCCCTCTTTCAAGTCTAAAGCTTCCCTTGTTCCTTAGCCTTCAAAAATCCAATACTTAGGCTCCAAATTGACCTTATTTCCTTCCAAATGATCTTGTTTGCTTCCAAATGATGATTCCTACCAAATAACATCAAAACACACAAAACAAATAAAAAGGAATATAAAATAATTGAAAACTTACAAATTCATCAAGCCGAAAGTACTCAATTCATAGGTATTAAACCCACTCATCAAATACCCCCAAACCTAAATATTTTCTTGTCCTCAAGCAAAATACTAAGAACAAAAACCATAAAAATTAAACCTAACAACCAGCAACTCAAATAATGGATCAATATGAATCTGAATAATGGCCCCAAAAATTTACTACAAATAATAATTCATAGAAAATTTCAAAACAGTGCAAAGTCTATCAACTCAACATACTCCTTAGTTTTACCTCCGCTCATGACCTTTTAAATGCATATACATATCCAAACTATCCAGCTAGTCATCACCCAAATACATTACGTAATCAAATGCTTCATAGGAGATACTCAATATCAACTCTATGAACTTACGTTTCACATCAACCTCTGCTTATTAAGGCAACCATATAACTAGAAGGTCTAAAGATTTTCTTCATCTCTCACTCTTTTTTTTTTTTATCTTTTTCATTCGTTTGGTGAGTGCATTTTATGCTCCATCTCACCTCCTATTGAACGAGTGTGTTTTACGCTCCATCTTGCCTTTTCTTGAATGAGTGCGTTTTACGCTCCATCTCGCTCTTAACATGTGTTTATGAGTGAGTGCATAAAATGCTCCATCTCTACTCACCACATGCCCCCTTTCTTGTTTCTTGTTTTCCTTTTTTTTTTTCATCTAACTCATGAAGGATCAAATCAAAATAATTTTCAAAACTAACTATTTTTTTCTATACTAACCCATCATAACCAAGATTTCCCCCAAACTTATATGAATACCTTAATTTGCTTTGAATAATGCTTATATAAGTTTTCTAAAGTTTCAATGATATCTCCCATAAGCATTTAACCAGATAAATTTTTTAAATAATAACTAACCAAACAGATGGATATGTGCTCATGAATGAAAAGATCACAAACAGTATAAATCCAACTAGTATGTCAAACTATAGACTCAACATGTTCATCAATTTCCCTTAAATTGACAATTAATTCCATTCATCATTGACCATAATCAAATTCAATCAACTCATTGCTCAATTCGTACTAAAACATGTAATCTACATGCAAACATGTTATCTAAATGCATACCTACTAATGCAAATGCAAACAAGAAAACACCCCCCAAACTTAAACTAAACATTCTCCTCAATGTATAAAGTAGGAAAATTTAAGACAAAGGACTTCCCTAAGACTTCGCTAGTTCACATCATCGTCAGCATCTTCGTCATCCATTGAGTTGAGAGTGTATTCGGGAAACAAAGGTGGACTGTTCTTGGCTCCTAGTAAGGCTTTGTGTGTTCTTCATAATTTTCCTTGTTGTTCCTAACTTCCTAACACCTTCCCTCAATGTATGTATGATGTGTGTGCAAAAAATGGGAGGGGAGTGTCACACTCCTTTGGAATGCTATCAAAAGAAAGGGCAAGGAACAAGGAAAATAGAAAAGTGAAATGTGATGTGTGTGTACAAAAATGCTCCCCATGCGCAAGGAGACTTTTGAGGGTCGTGTTTTACTTGGAATTATTCCAAGGTCATTTCCTCAANATAAGCATATTTCAAATGGGAAGGTAGTGGCTTCAATTCCAAATTGGGCTTTTGCTTGTTTGAAGGAAAGATAATTGTNTATTCCAAGGTCATTTCCTCAAAGAAGGATGTGAATCGTTTTGAAAGTGATTTATGTGGAAAGAAAGTGTAAAATCTTTTGTAGTTGAAAGTGGTTTGTGAGGTGTTTTGTTATGAATATGAAGTGGGAAACAAGTGTTGGCTAATCACAAAGGTTCACTCCAAAGAGAATACCAAATCAACTCAAGCCTTCCTCCAATGGTGTTTAGAAGTACGATTGATTTGTGGGAAGCTCGGGACTAAAATGGAGGGGAGGATTCAAGCATACACCGTGACAATGCTTACAGTGTATCAAGAACTCACAACCATTTCCTCACCCCAACCCAGTCAAATCGAGCCATCATACACCAAGAAGAGGAACACAAAGAGTTGGAATGACATACCCAAGTGGAGGTTTTCCTTGGACTAGCCAACTAAAGAGTTTAGCTACTCATGATTAAAAGAAAACCAACAATAGAGTGAGAATGCATTACAAGGAAAAGAAATTATTGGTGAAGTAAATGCAATAAGCACAAGCTAAATGAAAATGCATTTAATACCCATTTACAGCTAAGAAATTTAAGAACATAGAAGCATTAATTGTGAAAGCTTTAACGGAAGATTGAACTTGAAAAAAACTAGACATTAATGACATTCAGAGAATTAAAGGAAGATTCAAAGGTTCTTACATCAAGTTAGAAGACAATGTATAGAAGAGACTGTAAAAATCTAAACTTCTCTCTCTAACTACACTATTTATCTTCTTTTTTCCCCCACTCTTTCTCTCTCTATATTCTAATGTGTAATTCTATATTTCTCAATGCTGAATAATGGAGTCCTCCCTCCTCAAGCTATGTGATGTGATCTCCATCCATAGGCTGCCAAAAGGAATGGGCTAGACAGGGTGGTGCAGAGCTAGCCTGCACACCCAGCAGTAGTCTTCTTCTCTCTCTTCATTTATCATCCACGCTCCAAAAGTCAATTAAAGGGTGTAGGAGGGTTGTTCAATGTGATGAGGGAGTCAGAGACAAGTGGGAGAGTGATTGGTGGGATCTTAAATAATGGCAAAGCTTGAGTTGCAGAGATTTGGGCAGAAACAACAGATAGTACCGGTACCCCGAACTCTAGAGGCAGAATCGTACCGGTACTGTCTACTATAGAGGCCAAACCATACCGGTACTCAGTATGGTAGAGTCTCTGCATTTTGACTGGTTTTTTGATTTCTTCAACTCCTGAGCTTTCCTCTAGCCACTCTTTCATCCTCATTCACCTCAACTCATTTGAGATGGCCTTAAGAAGCATCATTTGACATCTTTTATCTGCAATCACCAAATATCTTCGTTAATAGCTCAAGTAGCACAATTCCAATCATTTAATCCCCAAAAGCAAGTTAAAATGGAATGATTACCACATGAAATATGCAACGGGATCGGAGTTTGCCTTGGAAAATGGAGAGGTGAGAATTGTATAAGAGTACTTTTTGCCCGGGCTCAAATGATTTCCTCACGATGAAGTTATCATGAAAGATTTTGGCCCTTTCTTTTGAGATTTTGGAGCTTTCATACGCATCTCATCGAATCTCTTCCAACTCATTCAGCTCTAACTTCCTACGATCACCAGCCATCTTCAAATTAAAATTTAAAGTCTTAATGGCCCAATATGCCTTGTGTTCCATTTCGATTGGCAGGTGGCAAGCCCTTCCATAGACAAACTGGTAGGGAGACATGCCAAAAATAGTTTTAAAGGCAGTGCAGTATGCCCAGAGGGCATCGGTCAGTCTATCAGACCAATCCTTCCTATTTGGGTTAACTATTTTTTCTAGAATGTTCTTGATCTCCCTATTGGCTTGCTCGGCTTGGCCATTTGTTTGTGGGTGACAGGCAGTGGNAGACATGCCAAAAATAGTTTTAAAGGCAGTGCGGTATGCCCAGAGGGCATCGGTCAGTCTATCGGACCAATCCTTCCTATTTGGGTTAACTATTTTTTCTAGAATGTTCTTGATCTCCCTATTGGCTTGCTCGGCTTGGCCATTTGTTTGTGGGTGACAGGCAGTGGATACTTTGTGAGTGACGTCATATTTGAACATTAGAGATGCAAATAACCTATTACAGAAATGTGATCCACCATCACTTATTATTGAACGAGGCATCCCAAACCTTGAAAAGATGTTCTCCTTGAGAAACTTGACTACGACCCGGTGGTCATTAGTCTTGGTCGGGATAGCTTCCACCCATTTGGACACATAGTCCACTGCCAGGAGGATGTACAAATAACCAAATGACATAGGGAAAGGACCCATGAAGTCGATGCCCCAACAGTCGAATATTTCTATGACAAGTATTGGTGAAAGGGGCATCATGTTTCTTTGGGTCACACTACCCAACCGTTGGCATTTGTCGCATCCCTTACAAAATGAAACACAATCTTTGATAAGAGAGGGCCAGTAAAAACCTGATTGAAGAATTTTGGCCAAAGTATTTTTTGCTGAGAAATGTCCACCGCAAGCTTGTGAATGGCAAAATGCAAGGACGTCCAGCTATTCATTTTCAGGTACGCATCTCCTCATGATTTGGTTAGGGCAGTACTTGAACAAATGCGAGTTGTCCAAGTAGAAGTACTTCACATCCATCATAAATCATCTTCGATCTTCTGGGCTCCATTGCGGTGGTATCTGTCCTGTTGCAAGATAGTTGCATATATCAGCATACCGAGGACATACAGAATGAATTGACAGCAAATGCTCATTAGGAAAAAAGTCAGGGATAGGAATGTGCTCATTGGCCTCTTGCACCACAAGCTGGGATAAATGATCCGCCACCACGTTCTCAACTCCTTTCTTGTCCTTAATCGTCAAGTCGAATTCTTGTAGGAAGAGTATCCACCTAATGAGNTGCTCATCGGCCTCTTGCACCACAAGTCGGGATAAATAATCTGCCACCACGTTCTCAACTCCTTTCTTGTCCTTAATCGTCAAGTCGAATTCTTGTAGGAAGAGTATCCACCTAATGAGTCTCAATTTTGCATCCTGCTTAAACAACAAATACTTTAAAGCAGAGTGATCAGTAAAGACAATATAGGCGAACCAATGATGTAAGCACGAAATTTATCTAAGGCAAATNAGAGTGATCAGTAAAGACAACAATAGGCAAACCAATGATGTAAGCATGAAATTTATCTAAGGCAAACACTACTGCTAGCAATTCTTTTTCGGTGGTAGTGTAATTCATCTGAGCCTCATTAAGTGTTTTGCTAGCATAGTGTATCACATATGGTCTATTTTCCTCCCTCTGATCGAGCACTGCGCCGACCGCGTAATCACTCGCATCACACATAAGCTCAAAAGGTAGATTCCAATTAGNCGAATTGGGAGAAAATGATTGCCTCGTTTGGTTGAAGGCATGGACTTGTTCATGGTACGCTTCTTTAAGGGTTGAAATGTTTGGGCAATCCAATAGGGAATGCTCCATACATTCGCAAATTGAACAACCCTCCTTGGTTCGTGACACATTAGACACCTCGTGTCTCTTATTGACTTCAAGACTCTCAAATTTTCTTTATAAGTTAGCAATTTTTGAAAATAAGTCTTCCCGGTCTCTCAAATCATAAATCCCTCCTCNAGACAGCAGGTTGGTCAAGGGTCGGGCCAATGCACTAAAATTCTTTATGAATCGACTATAAAAACCTGTATGGCCCAAAAATGACCGGATGCCTTTGATGGCTCTTGGCGTGTGGAGGTTGGAGATGGCCTCTACCTTGGATTTATCGACTTCAATACCCCTTGCCAAAACTATATGGCCTAGCACAATTTATTCCGTCACCATAAAGAGACACTTTTCCCAATTCAAGACTAGATTCTTCTCCTCACATCTTGTTAGAACTTTCTCCAAGTTTGCCAAACATCCCTCGAATGAATCCCCAAACACCGAAAAGTCATCCATAAAGACCTCCACTATCTTTT
>CAUOFW020003946.1:752024-788166 GCA_963454935.2 Ilex paraguariensis
GAGGGGGAAAATTCATTCTCGGATTGGGTATTTGGGGTTCTTATGGTCCCCCACCCCTTTGGACATTTGGATTTGCACCTATATTGTCAAAATTGTCACCCGCATCCTCGGGTTGTTCTTGGTCAATATTCATGGTAGGGGCCAAATTTTGTCTAACAAGTCAGTTTTGGTCATTCTGCCTCCACATAAAACAAAATATATACAAATAAAATTATACACAAACAAGATTATGTACACGGAACAACATACCTCAGCCCATGATTAAGATCATGGGACTTACCTTCGTCGTCCGAAAATCACCTTCTTGGTTTGACACTTGCCTTCCCCAGCAACGACACCAAAAATGCTTGAAGANAATGTTTCACCTTCCCCAATATAGGCGTACTTCAAATGAGAGGGCAAGGGCTTCAAATCCAAGTTGGGTTTTTGTTCTGACGAAAAAATTTTCTTTTCTCGATGGGGTAACTCTTTGNCTTGGTACATCGGTGGGATCTGTAATGTCCCATGATTGTGCATTTTGGGCCAATGTATCAAAGTAATCGAAGGNATGAGCTTGGATCGGAAGGAGGATGCATGATGGTGTGGTGCTTCGTGTTGGTTGTAAAAAATCCTTCATTGACCTCACCGGGGGATCCATTTGAAAATTATTCCTCTCACTTACGAGAGGGGGAAAATTCATTCTCGGATTGGGTATTTGGGGTTCTTATGGTCCCCCACCCCTTTGGACATTTGGATTTGCACCTATATTGTCAAAATTGTCACCCGCATCCTCGGGTTGTTCTTGGTCAATATTCATGGTAGGGGCCAAATTTTGTCTAACAAGTCAGTTTTGGTCATTCTGCCTCCACATAAAACAAAATATATACAAATAAAATTATACACAAACAAGATTATGTACACGGAACAACATACCTCAGCCCATGATTANTTGAACTAAGACATCCTCAACTACTCCCCTTGGTGTATGGATACTACGATCCACCATTTGAGGCATGATTGAGGTGGATTTCAACTCCTCAAGCTGCAGCTGCTGGTACCCCGAGTAGGGGAGAAGATTCACACTTGCCCCTAAATCGAGGAGTGCTTGCTCCACTCAACAATTTTCAATGGTGATGGCTATGGTTAGACAACCGAGGTCTTTGAATTTAGGAGGAGTGTTGGTCCTCAATATTGAGCTCGCTTGCTCGGTGAGGAATGCTTTCTTGTGGACATTCAGTTTTCTCTTCACTGTGCATAAGTCCTTCAAAATCTTACCACATGATGAATTTTTCTTGATGGCATCGAGGAGTGGAATGTTAATCTTCACCTGCTTAAACATTTCCAAAATATCAGCATAATTAGCCACCTTGATAGGTGGCTTCAAACGACTTGGGAAAGGGGCAGGCATGGGAGGAATAAACACACAATCATCAATTAATTTTTCTTTCTCAACAACCTCTCTTTCTTTCTCTTTACTCACCTCACTCTTGTCGACGTCACCCAAAATATCTTTTTCTTTTGGCAATGCGGTCTTGGGTGAGACCGTTGGCAAAATGGTTTTGTCAATTTTTTTTGGCACTATAGAGGGTGGTGACATCTTTGAGTTGCTCGCAACTCTCTCTTGAAGGTTTCGATGACTCAACAAGGTGTTGACCCCTAGGGTTCTCTTGTGGTTGAGCGGGGAACTTCCCCTTTTCTTGTTGAGACGCCCCTATGGAGTTTGTCAACTTTGTGAGTTGGGCTCTTACATCATTGATGGCTGTGGCATTTTGGTTATTGATGGCAGTTTGGCTTTGAATGAAGGAATGGACCAGATCCTCCAAATTCCTTTTGTGAGGAGGTTTGTATGTGGATGGATTGGATGGCCCTTGAGAAAAACTTTGTGAAGGTGGATTTGGTGAAAAATTATGTGGTGGTGTGTTTGACGAATACCCTTGTGGATTGGTCCGAGGGTATTGAGAGCTAGATGTTTGCCCTTGGCCATGGTATTGATTTTGCTTGGGAGACATGGAAGATGCATATGCACTTGAACCATGAGAAATGAGGTCTNGGTCTATCGGTGGGATCTGTAATATCCCATGATTGTGCATTTTGTGCCAATGTATCAAAGTAATCTAAGGCCTCATCAGGGTCTTTGTTCAAAAACTCCCCATTACACATCATGTCAATGAACTGTCGATGGCCCGGTGTGATTCCTTCATAAAGAAACTCACCAATTGCCTTGGTACAAAGCCATGATGTGGAAGGGATTGTAGCAATTCCATNGGAGAAGATTCACACTTGCCCCTAAATCGAGGAGTGCTTGCTCCACTCAACAATTTTCAATGGTGATGGCTATGGTTAGACAACCGAGGTCTTTGAATTTAGGAGGAGTGTTGGTCCTCAATATTGAGCTCGCTTGCTCGGTGAGGAATGCTTTCTTGTGGACATTCAGTTTTCTCTTCACTGTGCATAAGTCCTTCAAAATCTTACCACATGATGAATTTTTCTTGATGGCATCGAGGAGTGGAATGTTAATCTTCACCTGCTTAAACATTTCCAAAATATCAGCATAATTAGCCACCTTGATAGGTGGCTTCAAACGACTTGGGAAAGGGGCAGGCATGGGAGGAATAAACACACAATCATCAATTAATTTTTCTTTCTCAACAACCTCTCTTTCTTTCTCTTTACTCACCTCACTCTTGTCGACGTCACCCAAAATATCTTTTTCTTTTGGCAATGCGGTCTTGGGTGAGACCGTTGGCAAAATGGTTTTGTCAATTTTTTTTGGCACTATAGAGGGTGGTGACATCTTTGAGTTGCTCGCAACTCTCTCTTGAAGGTTTCGATGACTCAACAAGGTGTTGACCCCTAGGGTTCTCTTGTGGTTGAGCGGGGAACTTCCCCTTTTCTTGTTGAGACGTCCCTATGGAGTTTGTCAACTTTGTGAGTTGGGCTCTTACATCATTGATGGCTGTGGCATTTTGGTTATTGATGGCAGTTTGGCTTTGAATGAAGGAATGGACCAGATCCTCCAAATTCCTTTTGTGAGGAGGTTTGTATGTGGATGGATTGGATGGCCCTTGAGAAAAACTTTGTGAAGGTGGATTTGGTGAAAAATTATGTGGTGGTGTGTTTGACGAATACCCTTGTGGATTGGTCCGAGGGTATTGAGAGCTAGATGTTTGCCCTTGGCCATGGTATTGATTTTGCTTGGGAGACATGGAAGATGCATATGCACTTGAACCATGAGAAATGAGGTCTTCATTTCTCCAACTAAAATTTGGGTGATTACTCCAACCTGGATTGTAAGTATTCGAATTGGGAGAAAATGATTGCCTCGTTTGGTTGAAGGCATTGACTTGTTCATGGTACGCTTCTTTAAGGGTAAGAATATTTGGGCAATCTGNACCGAAAAGTCGTCCATAAAGACCTCCACTATCTTTTCCACCATGGCACTGAAAATTCTCATCATATAGCGTTGAAAAGTCCCCAGAGCATTACATAGTCTAAATGGCATGCGGCGGTAGGCAAAGGTACCATAGGGGCACGTAANTTTGGTGAAGTTGTTTTGATGCTAGTAAAATGAGAAACAATTGTTGGCAAATCCAAAAGGTCACTCCAATAGGAATACCGTCTCAACTCGAAACCGTCCTCCAATAGATCNCTTTCTTGTGGACATTCAGTTTTCTCTTCACTGTGCATAAGTCCTTCAAAATCTTACCACATGATGAATTNTCTCTTATTGACTTCAAGACTCTCAACTTTCCTTGACAATTTAATAATTTTTGAAACAAGTCTTCCCAGTCTCTCAAATCATAAATCCCTCTCCCTTTAGTTTGGCCACTCTTTTGAGGAGAAGAACNTGTAGCCGGAGTATCCATCTAAAAAATAGTAGAATAGATGCCCCGCTACTCGTTCTGGAACTTGATCGAGGAATGGCAATGGGAAGTGGTATTTTCTTGTGTAAGCGTTCAGCTTTCAATAATCAATGCACATTCNTTGTGAGGAGGTTGGTATGTGGATGGATTGGACGGTCCTTGAGAAAAAATTTGTGGGGNTAGCCACCTTGATAGGTGGCTTCAAACGACTTGGGAAAGGGGCAGGCATGGGAGGAATAAACACACAATCATCAATTAATTTTTCTTTCTCAACAACCTCTCTTTCTTTCTCTTTACTCACCTCACTCTTGTCGACGTCACCCAAAANACCAAAAGATGAATGCTTTACAAGTCCTAAGGGTGGTATTTATAGGCAACAAGGGATGGTGAAAGTCTTGTTAGATAGNGCATTTCTTAGGTACTACTTGCGTGAGGCTAACCCACTTACTATCGGCAATTGGAAAAATTATCCCCACATCAAGTAGTTTCAGAACCTCATATCTCACCACCTCCTTCATGATGGAATTTAACCGTCTTTGTGATTGTTGNTTTGGCAATGCGGTCTTGGGTGAGACCGTTGGCAAAATGGTTTTGTCAATTTTTTTTGGCACTATAGAGGGTGGTGACATCTTTGAGTTGCTCGCAACTCTCTCTTGAAGGTTTCGATGACTCAACAAGGTGTTGACCCCTAGGGTTCTCTTGTGGTTGAGCGGGGAACTTCCCCTTTTCTTGTTGAGACGTCCCTATGGAGTTTGTCAACTTTGTGAGTTGGGCTCTTACATCATTGATGGCTGTGGCATTTTGGTTATTGATGGCAGTTTGGCTTTGAATGAAGGAATGGACCAGATCCTCCAAATTCCTTTTGTGAGGAGGTTTGTATGTGGATGGATTGGATGGCCCTTGAGAAAAACTTTGTGAAGGTGGATTTGGTGAAAAATTATGTGGTGGTGTGNAAGTCTTGTTTGGTGGCATAAAAGTCTTGTTAGGTGGCCTTGAATCTTGTTAGGTGACATAAAAGTCTTTGATCCCCCTTTGTTTTCAGCTTTGATAATTGGCACCCCAGTAGTTTGTAGCTTTAATGCAATTGGCTCCCTAGTAGTTTGTAGCTTTGACGCATAAAACCCTGAAAAGAACAACAATTAATGCATTATCCTTTATTCACACTCTAACTCTAATTTGATTTATTTTGACTAGTTTAACTTTATTCAACTAACGCAATTTACCTATTAAATTATGCCTTAATTAGGGTTAATCAGTTAGCTTCCTCAACTTCGACTGCTCTATATGGGAACACCTCCTCTTTATATATCTTGGCGTTCTTAAGAGGATCTGAAATACAAATTCTTACGAATACCCCATTCACTGTCTTATCAACCAAATCCACCTGAAAACATTCTTCTGCCTCCTTTGGAAATTTCATAGCTGAAAATACATTGAACATAACCTCTTGATCTTGAACTCGCATACCTAGCTCACCTTTCAATACATCGATAAGTGTTCTTCCCGTTGCTAAGAATGGTCGCCCAAGAATAATAGATATTTCCCTATCTTCCTCACAATCTAAGACTATAAAATTAGCTAGAAAAATGAACTTATCCACTTTAACTAGAACGTCCTCAACTATGCCCCTTGGATAAGTGAGTGATGTATCTGCAAGCTGCAATGTAACAATAGTCGGCTTTACTTCCTTCAAACCCAATTGCTGATAAATTGAGAATGGCATCAAGTTGATACTAGCTGCCAAGTCACACAATGCTTTTCCCAAAAAATTAACTGCCTATTGTGCTTGGAATTGTAAAGCTACCCGGATCTTTGAGCTTTAGTGGAGCTTCTTTTGAAAAATAGCATTGCACTCCTCTATAAGTGTCACTGTCTCAAAATCGCCTAGTTTTCTATTCTTTGACAAAATTTTCTTCAAAAATTTCACATAGTTAGACATTTTCTCCACTGCTTTTGCGAAAGGGATATTTATTTGGAGCTTTTTAAACACTTCCATGAATTTAGAGAACTCCTTATCCCACTTCTGTTTCTGCAAACGTTATGGAAACGGTACGGGAGACACAATTGGACTTTGCTTATCTCCATTAGAACATGAAACTGGATCCTCTTCTTTCTTTTTATGTTCTACATTCTTGCTATCTTTTATTTTTTCTACCCTCAGTATCATCTCCATGTGATTGTTTTGGAGTTCCACTAACAACCTCAGGTAACTCTTTTTTGCTTTGTAATGTAATAGCATTGCAGTGCTCCTTATCTTCCCATTTAGGATTGATCTCTGTATCACTAGGTAGAGTGCCTTGAGGTATGTTGTTAATGGTATTAGCGAGCTGACCCATTTGATTTTTCAAGTTCTGGGTTGATACATCTAGATTGTTCATCCTTTTCTCATTCTGTGCTATGTACCTAGGAAGCAGCTCCTCCAAATTTGACTTCTTTTTATGCTGTGGTAGAGCTTGATTCTGAAAGCCTAATGGGTATGATTGTGTTGGAGCAGAGGTTTGGGATTGATTATTGTTCCAAAAAAAGCTCGGATAAGTCCCCCAACCAGGGTTATAATTGTTGAAATTATTGCCATATTGTTGCCTGTTGAAATTGCCAACGTATTGTACCGACTCTAAAGTAATTGCACATTAATTGCTCGAATGATTCTCGACACACAATTCACACATAACTGCCACACTCTGAATAGGTTGCACCTATAAAGCATCAATCTTCTTTGTCAACGTAGCAACCTGAGTAGCCAATGCAGTAACCGCATCAACTTTAAAAATCCCAACTACCTATGGCTGATTTATCGCTGCAAAGGGCCACTAATAATTATTGGTAGCCATCGTTTGCAGTAGTTAATAAGCTTCATCAAAAATTTTCCCCATCAATGCCCCACCTACAACTGCATCGATACTAGTTCGAGTAGTACTAAACAACCTGTTGTAGAATTTTTGAACTTGCAACGAATTAGGAATGCCATGGTGAGGGCATTTTTGAAGTAAATCATTGAATCGCTCTCAAGCTTCATACAGAGTCTCAGAATCATGTTGTGCGAATGAAGTGATGTCGTTCCTCATCCTTGCAGTTTTAGCTGGTGGAAATAATTTAGCTAAGAATTTTTGAGCTAAATCTATCCATGTGGTAATAGAACCCAACAGCAATGAATGTAATCAACTCTTTGCCTTATGATGAAGTGTGAAAGGAAAAAGTCGGAGCCTAATCGCCTCTTCAGAAACTTCATTGTATTTGAACATGTTGCAAATCTCCAGAAAACTCACTAAATGATCGTTTGGATCATCATTAGGCAAATCCCCAAACTGAACTGAATTCTAAATCATTTGGATGGTACCCGACTTGATCTCAAAACTATTTGCTTGAATTGCGGGCCTTTGAATGCTCGATTGTATTTTCGTCACAAGCGGCATAGCATAATGCCTTAGCGATTTCTGTTCATCTNGCCATGGTTCAAAGCAATGATGTGGAAGGGATTGTAGCAATTCCTTGTACCTCTCCCAACATTGATAAAATTGCTCATTGGGCTTTTTTGAAAAGTTTTAAATTTACNCTTGATCTCAAAACTATTTGCTTGAATTGCGGGCCTTTGAATGCTCGATTGTATTTTCGTCACAAGCGGCATAGCATAATGCCTTAGCGATTTCTGTTCATCTTCCGCCATAGTTTCTTGATTATTTACTTCTTGAGAATGCTTTCGCAAGTTTTGGAGCATTCTTTCGATTTCACCTTCGTACGGTAGTAGTTCCTAACCTGTAGATCGTGTTTGCATACAAAATTCAACAACACTTGTGAAAGCAATTAAAACAAAAATTAAATAAGTTTAAAATCACATTAAATTGATTGAAATTAATATTGAAATAATTACTAGAACAATTCCCCGGCATCAGCACCAAAAACTTATTGTCCAAATTTGATATTGACAATTTAAGTTCAAGTATATATGATCAACAAGTAATAAAGTGATAAGTAGAGTATCGTTCCCATGGAGAAATATTGCTAATAACTTCTAACTACTAACTTTATACCAATTCAATTTTATTTAAACAATTGGAATTGAACTATGAAATGACTAAATTAAACCTAAATCTAAATTTAACAATCAAGGGTTGAATTTACTGGATAAAAGAAGTTAAGATTACAACTTCCCCTAATGCTTCGTATAAACCTTTCTAACTCTCTTTCCAGTCAATTAATCAAAATAAGTTGTTAACTGAGAACTCAAGGTTATTTATCAAACCTCTTTTGATAGTTAGATAAAATTATCGCTCCCTATTAAATTACTGTATTCCTATGCAAAATAATTTGGAATAGATTCATTAAGTTCAAAGTCTCATATTAGTTACACTGGACATATAGGTATATTCCTATTCTATACACAAACCCAGCAATTCAATCCTAAGAAGAATTAACCAGACGCATGTCATCATATTCAGATCCAAACCTATAATTCATCTTTCAATTTCATCTAGGTTATCAAATTAATTGTTGGCCACACAATCATATATTAAGCACAAAATATGACAAACAACTCATGCATGATCAATAAAACTAGAAACGATAGTACATCAATTTAATTAAACATCAGGTTTTGTTGCAACCTTAATAAGAATTTAGTTCATAATATAATTAAAAAACATCATTCTCAAATTAAACAACATCTTATAAAACTAAGAAGTAAAAGTAAGAGAAAAGAATGAAACTTAATTGCAATCTTCAATCCTTCTCTAGCTTTCAAGTCCAATCTTCTTCTTGTTGCTTCTTTTGATCCTTGTATTCAATTTTCTTTTAATCCTTGGTCTTTTCTTATGTTAGCAACCCCCAAAATCAGTATATCCCCATTCTAACTCAAATCCTAGCATATATATCCCTTAGAGTTCAATTTTGGGTCAAAATATAAGTCAAAATTCATGTTCAGAGCCAATACAAGCACCTAGATGCTAGGAAGGCGCTATATGGATAGAAAATGGGTGCCTAGGCACTGCCCCCCTTTTAAGCCTAAAGCTTCCCTTCTTGCTTAGCCTTCAAAAATCTAACACTTAGGCTCCAAATTGACCTTGTTTGCTTCCAAATGATCTTGTTTGCTTCCAAATGATGATTTCTACCAAATAACATCAAAACACACAAAAAAATATAAAAAGGAACATAAAATAATTAAAAACTTGCAAATTCATCAAGCCAAAAGTACTTAATTCGTAGGTATAAAACCCACTCATCAGGTAGAACTCTCAAAGATTACGTGGTCCTCATTTATGGGGACCTCAAGCACGATTATGGGGTTATGAATTAGATTCTCCATACTAACATGATGCTCCGGGTTTAGAGAAGAGCCCTAACATTGAGAAGTTGGCATTGCTTCATGCTTTCATGACGGGAGTTGCCATTGACGTAGCATACTTCGTATGGTTAGAGATGCAGGAGTTCACCCAGCTTGCAAAGCCAAAGGCAAATCTCCCTTTTAGCAGTCTTGTCACCCGTCTCTGTGAACTGGCTGATGTAGAATTCTATGCACACGATACACTGCTCCCCTAGGGACTGGAGCCATATGCAAGTTTAATAGTTAAAAAAGGGTTGCCAAGACAGGGGGTATGAGAGTTAGGGATCCGAGGCCACAGCCGACAGATGCTAGGACATCTTCTTCAACACTTCCACCTCCTGCTCGTACTATGCCATAGTGTATGGATGCATTAGAGTCCACTGTGCACACGATGTCTATCATGGTTATGAGGCTCTTCCAGTATACTTTCTTGGGTGATCCTATCCCTAGAGGACTACCATCATCCCCATAGCCTGATGGGCCATCGACCACTTACCCAGTGCCCTCCACGACTATTGAGGCCCACAATGATGACGACGACAAATAGAAGGAGTCTGAGTCTGAGAAGTCGGATACCAAAGATAAGGATTCCCAGTCTGAAGAGTCGGATACCGAGGAGGAGGATGCTTTTCATGAGGATTGAGGTGTTTTTGTATTCTATTTTCAATTGTGATTGTACATGGCTAAGGTTTCATGTGTTGGCCAATAGAAGTATCAATAAGTTCTGGCCATTTTGTTTTGCAACTTGAACCGTTGTAAAGAAATTTTGAATATGATCAATGAAATACTACGTTTCTTTTGTTTAAATCATTGCCAGAGCTATTTTTTAAATTGTAATATGATGTGTGTATTTTGAATGTTATGAGTGATGTGATTGTATGGATGGATTTTGTTTAATTTGTAGCTTGTGGTTGGAAACAATGCTTGCTAGGGACTAGCAAGGCTCAAGTTAGGGGGTGTGATTAGCAAAAAAACATGACATTTATTGTGTGCTAACATGTTTTTTATATTTTTTTTTTGTCATGAAATTGGGGGAAAATGTGCTTAATTGTCGTTTTGATAGAATTCTATGTGAATGTAGATAAAATGATGCAAATGCGATGAGTTAAAGCCCCATTGAAGTGTTTGAGGTAAATGAAGAGGAATGGGTAGCTTAGAGGAAGATTTAGAGGGAGAAGAAACCAAGAAAATTCAAATTGAGGATACACATTGTAATAGAGAGAGAGAGAGTCTAGGAAGAAGATGAATAATGTTAGAGAGAGAAGTTAAGATTTTTGCTTTTTCTTCCACACATTGTCTTGTAATTTCATGTAAGGATCTTTTAAGCTTTGTTTGAAGTCTTTAATGCTATTTATTGCGATTTTGTTTCAAGTTTAATCTTCCATTCAAGCTTTCACCATTAATGCATCCAAGTTCTTCATTTCTTAGTTTTAAAATGGGTATTCAATGCACTATCTTTTAGTTTATGTTTTCTTGCATTAATTTAGCTCCAATCTTCATTTTCTTGTAATGTTTTCTCATTACATTGTTTTCTTTACTTCAAGAATGAGTAGCAAAGCTTTTTAGTTGGGTAACCTAAGGGAGACCTCCACTTGGGAATGCCATTTTAACTCATTTTCTTTCCTCCTATCAGAGTAAGATGGTTCAATTTGACTGGTTAAGGGCAGACGAGATTGTGAGTCTTTGATATCCCGTAGACTTGTCACGGGTTATGCTTGGATCCTCACTTCCATCTTGTTCCTAGCTTCCCACGAATCAATCGTACATTTATGCTCTATTGGAGGAAGGATTCGAGTTGACTTGCCATTCCCATTGGAGTGAACCCCATAGATTAGCCAACACTTGTTTCCCACTTCGTTTTCATCACAACACAATCACAACCAAACTTCAACCAACAAAATATTTTTTCACTTTTTCCTTTATGCACAAAATCACCTTCATGATGATACAACTCCTTCCCTGAGGAAACGACCTTAGAATACGATTCCAAGTAAAACACGAAACACAAAAGTCTTCTTGAACATGGCAAGCATTTTTGTTCACACACACACACCCGCATTTCATTCATCCACCATTCTATTGCTCTTTCTTTTGACATCATTCATAGGGATAGTGACACTCCCATTCACACACACACCACCATGCACACATTGACATCATTCCAGACATTAGGGAATACAACAAAAACCATCAATCAGTAGGTCATAGGGATTCTACTGATAATTAACTTCCAATAAGGTATGCTACCGGTAGCTCATAAGGGTTCTACTGGTAGGTCTTGCAGGGAGGCACTTAAGATGCTTTGCAGTAGGCTCTTCTACCAGTAGATCTTAAGTATTCTATCGGTAGGTATTGCATATCTTCTAATGATATGTCTCATCCTTGCCTTGGAATTATTTGCTCCTTGAGCTTTGGAGACATCCTTCATGAGGTCCCTTCTTATTAGCACAAAAACATGACCTATATTGTATGCTACTATGCCATTTTATACTTGCTTTTGTCATGGAATTAGGAAGAAATGAGGTTAACCTTCATTTTGATGAAGTTTTGTGTAAATGTAGGTAAAATGATGTAAATGGTTTGAGTTAAGCCCCTATTGAAGTGTTTGAAGTCAATGAAGATGAGGGAGTAGCTTAAAGGAACACTTGGAGGGTGAAGAAACAAAGAAAAATTCAAGTTGGTTGAAAACCTTCGGAAAGGTTTTGCTCACTAGAATCATTTAACTATTTATGCACAAACCTTCTGAAAGGTTTTGTCCAGATCGCCCAGACAATCTGCAACTCAAGCTTTGCCATCTGGGAGACCCACCTACACTTCTCCAACAAATCCTCTGACATCCCTTACACATTCACATGCCTCCCCTCACCTCTACTTGGACTTGGATGGCCTATGCATTTATGTGGAGAAGAGAGAAGAGGCAATGCAAGAGAGGAAGGCTAGGCTCGTCCTAGCTGGCACCATTCAATCCAATCAGCCCCCCTCTTGATAGAAGGGTTGCCACATGCCTATGGAGCTCTTTATGGAAATTTTTGTATGATTCATTATGTATTATTCAGTTCATATTGCATTGTAGAGAGAGAAGCTCTAGGTAGAAGACAAAGTTAGCAAGAGAAAGCTTAGATTTTCACATTTTCTTCCATCTATTTATCTTGTAATCTATTTATTATAAGAACATTTCATGTTTAATATTACATTGTGGATTTCACCATTAATGCTTTCAAGTTCTTCATTTTCAAGTTTTCAAATGGGTATTGAATGCATTTTCCTGTAGTTATGTTTGTCTTGCATTAACTTATCTCCTCCCTCCATTCCTTTAAAATGTCCTTCCATTACATTATTGTCTTTGCCTTAAGTATGTGTAGCTAAGTTTTTAAGTTGGCTAATCGTTGGGAGGCCTCCTCTTGGGTACGTCATTTCAACTCATTTTCTTTCCCCCTCATAGTGTACGTTGGTTCGATTTGACTAGATTGAGTGTGGACGTGTATGTGAGTCTTTGATACACCATAGGAATTGTCATGGGGTATGCTTGGATCCTCACCTCCATCCTAGTCCCGCACTTCCCACAAATCAATCAAACATCTAGATACCATTGGGGGAAGGTCTCAAGTTGAGTTGGCATTCCCATTGGAATGAACCCTTTGGATTAGCCAACACCTTTCCTATTTCATTTTCCATCAAGACACAATCACAAACCAAACTTCAAACAACAAAAGATTTTTACACTTTGCTTTTTACCAAAATCACCTTCAACATGATTCACCTCCTCCCTTGCGGAGACGACCATGGAATACTTTTCCAAGTAAAACATGACACTCAAAAGACTCCCTACGCTGGGGGAGCTCTTTTGTTCACACACATACACACTCACACATTTCATTCTACCACATATCTTTTTCCCCATTGCTTGAATTAAACCCAAGTGAGAGTGACGCTTACCCACTAACATAAATTATATACACATTAAGGGTTCTTGTGAGGAGAATTGGGAATACAATAGAAACCATCAAGCATTTTTAGTGTCGTTGCTAGGGAAGGCAAGTGTTGAATTAAGAAGTTGATTTTTGGACAATGAATGTAGGTCCCGCGATGTTCATCATGGGTTGAGGTATGTTGCTCCTTGTACATACTTTTGTTTGTTTACATTTTTATTCGTAGGTAGTTTGTTATATGTGGGGACAGGAAGAACAAAACCGATTAGTTAGACAACCCTTAGGCCCTAATATGAATATTGACAAAGACCCACCCGAGGATGCGGGTGATAATTTTGAGAATGTAGGTGTCAATCCGAACATGCAAAGGGGTGGGGGAGGACAAGAACCTAGAATACCTAATCCATGAATGCAATTTCCCCCTCCCGTGAATGAATGGAACAACATCCACATTGAGCCTTCGACGAGGTCAATGAGGGATTCCCTTCAACCCACAAGAATCACCACACCCTTATGCATCCTCTTGTTGGTCCAAGCTCATCTCTTCCTAGTTAAGTCAGGGATGTTGCAACTCCTTCCCATATTCCACGGAATTGAAAGGGAGAACCCCTATTTGCACATAAAGGAGTTCTAGGAAATATTTGTAACTTTCCTCACCAATCATGGAATGGAAGACATAGCTAGGAATGCGCTGCTGTCTGAGTATCTAGGACGATAAAGTCAATAGGGAATACAAAGTTTTCCACTTGGGCAAGTACATCTTCCACAATACCCCTAGGGATTTTGACAGATCTGTCTGCCAACTTAAGTGTGACACTTGTGGGTTTGAGTTCTCCTAGACCCAACTACTGGTAAACGGAAAAAGGGAGCAAGTTGACACTAGCCCCTAGGTCCAACAGTGCTTGTTCAATTCTGAAGTTTCCAATGACACATGACACAGTCGGACACCTTGGATCTTTGTATTTTGAAGGGGTTTTGTGTTAAAGCAAGGCACTGGCATGTTCTGTCAGGAAGGCTCCTTTTTGAACATTCTGGCTTCTTTTGAATGTACATAAGTCTTTTAGAAACTTGGTATAAGATGAAACTTGTTTGATTGCATCCTGAAGTGGGATGTTGATTTTAACTTGCTTAAAAAGCTTATAAATTTTAGGCTGATTATTCAAATTATGTGCAGTTTTGAGTCTATGAGAAAAAGAAACAGGAATATAACATGAGGGTTCTTCTTCCATTGATGGCTCTAGTTCTTGTTCAATCATGGGCTCGGGTTCCTCTTCTCTCACACATTCAGGCTCGACTGGTGAGTTGACTGGGATTGACTTAGGTTTTGGCTTTGGAAGTAGCATGTTTTTGATGGTCTTGTCAATCACCTTGCCACTTCTTAGTGTAGTGACAACTTGAGCTTAGTCTTGTGGAGTTTCCATGATAGTGGGATTTTCCACCTAAAATTGGCCTTGTGGTTATTTTGGTTGGGCAAGAAACTTGCCCTTCTCGTGTGTGGCCATGGATTGGGTCAATTTTTGAATGTGGCTTTTAAGATCCTCGAATGATTGAGTGGTCGGGGTTTTGAAATCAGTGTATGCCTGGGTGGAATTATTGTTGTAGTTCATTTGGCTTTGCATGGGCTGATTCAGTGTGTCCCCAAGGCACCTCTTTTATGGTGGTTGGTATAGTTGATATGTGGGAGGTCCTTGAGGTGGTGGGTGTGAACCTTGTTGTTGATTCATGGGAGTTGGTTGTGTGTTTCTCCAACTAAAGTTAGGGTGGTTCCGCCACCCTGGATTGTACGTTTTAGAGTATGGGTTGGAGTAAGGCTTGTTGCAGTTAGAAATACATTTGTTTGTTCCAACAAGACTTCCTTGAATGCCAGAATGGTTGGACACTCCCCAGTAGGTTGTCTTGTTAGTGCACAGATCCCATACACTTGTTCTGTGGGAGGGCCAACATCAACTTGATAAACCTTTTTCATCTCTAACACTTCAAGCTTTCGAGACAGGGGGGAAATTTTTGCTCTTAGGTCATCCTCATCTTTTAAGACATGCTTACCCCCTTGGGAAGTGGATGGTTTGGCTTCAACAATGGTAGGGGAAGCTGAGTCCCACATTTGAGAACTGTCAGATATGGTGTCAAAAAAATTGAATGCCTCATCTAGACTCTTACTCATAAAATCTTCTTGCGCCATTATTTCGACAAACTAACATAGTCTAGTGGGCAAGGAGCTGTAGAAAAATCCTACCAAAATCCAATTCTCAAAAGCATGGTGTGGTAGGACTAGAGTAGATCCTTGAATCTCTCCCAACTTTGGTAAAAGGTTTCTCCTTCTTTGACCAAAAAATTCATGATTTGTATTTTCAGTGCATTAGTGTAGTGTGGAGGGAAAACCTTTCTAAAAAATTCATTTTGTAGTCCCTGCCAGTCAGGTATTGAAAGAGCTTTTAAAGAATTTAGCCATTGTTTACTTTATCCTTTAGAAAGAATGAAAAAAGTTTCATTTTAGCTAGCCCAGAATTGTCTTGAAATGTTCCACATACTTCCTCAAACTCTTTATGTGCAAATATAGGTTTTCTGTTTCGAGTCCATGGAATTGACGGAGTAGTTGAATTGTTCCTTTCTTGACAGTAAAGAGGGGTGCATCTTCAAGAAAGATAAAACAAAAGGGGACACTATTTCTTGTCAGATTTAAGTAATCCTGTAAGGTTCGAATGTTAGGCACTTCCCCCTCTTTTACACTCAAGTTTGATTTTTGTTGTTCTTGAGTCTTTGTTCACTTCAGGACCTGAAATGTCATCACTTAAACTCCATCAAAGTATAATTAGTCCAAAAAAGACATAGTAAAATGCTAAATTTAAGTACTAATCATATTACTCCAACCCGAATTGTGAGTGTTTGAGTGAGGAGAGCATGATTGCCTAATTTGGTTAATGGCATGAACTTGCTTGTGTTACACTTCCTTAAGCGCCAAAATGTTGGGGCTCTCTGATATGGAATGCTTCACACTCTCACAAATTGAGCAAGACTCCTCAGTCTTTGAAACATTGGACACCTCGTGCCTCCTATTGACCTCAAGACTCTCTACTTTCCTAGACAACTTAGCAATTTTGGAAAGCAAGTCTTCCCAGTCTCTTAAGTCATACAACCCTCCCACATGTGCTTGATTACTACCTTAAGGAGAAGAGCTCGGTACATCGGTTGGATCTGTGATGTTCCATGATTGTGCATTCAGTGCAAATGTATCAGAGTATTCTAAGGGCTCATTGGAGTCTTTGTTCAAAAACTCTCCACTACACATCATATCAATGAAATGTTGATGGCCCGGTGTGATTTCTTCATAGAAGAAACTCACAAATTGTCATGGTTCAAAGCCATGGTGTAGAATGGATAGTAGCAATTCCTTGTAACGATCCCAACATTGGTATAATTGTTTATTGGACTTCTCCGAAAAGTTTTAAATTTACTTTTTGAGAGCGGTGGTTTTAGGCACCGAAAAAAATTTGTTTAAAAACTAGGAGAGCATTTGAGTCCAAGATGTTATGGATCGGGACTTCAAGGAATTAAGCCATATTTTTGTCTTATCTTTTAGGGAAAAGGGGAACAATTTCATTCTAGCTATGTCTTCCATACCATGATTAGTAAGGAAGGTTGCAACTATTATTCAAACTCCTTTATGTGCAAACAAGAGTTCTCCATTTCAATTCCGTCGAATGTAGGAAGTAGTTGTAACATCCTTGTCTTAACTAAGAATTCATGAACTTAGACCGGTAATAGAATACATGAGGGTATAGTGCTTCTTGTAAGTTCGAGGTAATGCCTTATTAACCTTGCTAGAGGGTCAATTTGTTTTTTGTTCCCTTCATTCATAGGAGGGGGGAATTGCATTCGTGGATTAGGCATTCAAGCATCTTATACTCCCCCACCCCTTTGAATGTTCGAATTTGCACCTACAATTTCAAAATTGTAACCCGCATCCTTAGGTGGGTCTTGGTTAATGTTCATGTTAGGGCCTAAGGGTTGTCTAACTAATCGATGTTGTTCGTCCCATCCCTACTTTCAACAAACTATCTACAAATAAAAATGTAAACAAACAAAAGTATATACAAGGAGCAACATACCTCAGCCCATGATGAACATCACGGGACTAACCTCTATTTTCAAAAAATCACCTTCTCAATTCAACGTTTTTCTCTCCTCGACAACAGCGCCAAAAATGCTTGATTGGTTTCCCTGTCGTATACCCTAATCTCCAAACATCACCCCAGTTTATGTGTATGCCTTATATGGATAGAGAAGTGTCATTGTCCCTCTAGTTCAATGCTAGAAATGGGGAAATAGGTTTGTGGAATGAACAAAATTTGTGTGTGCACAAAATTGCTCCCCAAGCATATATAGAATCTTGGAATGTCATGTTTTACTTGGAAATCGTATTCCAATGTCGTCTCCTCAGGGAAGGAGGTGAATCGTTTTGAAGGTGATTTTTGGTGAAAAATGAAAAAGTGTAAAATTCTTTAAAGTTTGAGTTTGGTGGCCTTTGTTTGTGGTAGAAAATGAAAAGGAACAAGTGTTGGCTAATCCGAAGAGGTCATTCCAATGGGAATGCCAAGTCAACTTTAGGCCTTCCTCCAATGGTGTCTAGATGTTTGATTGATTCATGGAAAGCGAGGGACTAAAATAGAGGTGAGGATCCAAGTATACCCGGTGACAAGTCTATGAGATATCAAAGACTCACAACCATGTCCACACTCAACCTAGTTAAACTGAATCAACGTACACTATAAGGAGGAAAGAAAATGAGTTGAAATGGCATACCCAAGAGAAGTTCTCCCTTGGATTAGCCAACTTAGAGCTTAGCTACTCATGTTTTAAGCAAGAACATAAATGAAATGAAGAGACATTGTAAAGAAATGAACATTAGACTTGAAATTAATGCAAGGAAACATAAACTACGGGAAAATGCATTTAATACCCATTTGAAGAGCTTTGAGATGAAAACTCAAATACATTAACGGTGAAATCCAAAATGTAAGACTAAACTTGAAATGAACTTGTAATGAATGACATTAAAGTCATTAAATAAATCTTTAACAAGTCTTATAAGAAATTACAAATCAATGTATGGAAGAAAATGCAAAAATATTAACTTCTCTCTCTTGAACTTCATCTTCTTCCCTTGGAGCTTCTTCCTCTATATTGCAATGTGTATACATAATGGTCAATGGATCTTGCCAAAAAATGTCCATGGAGGTCCATGGGTCTATGTGATGGGCCTTGAATCAATAGGGGGCTGAATGGATGGATTTCGTATGCTAGCACAGGCATAGCCTGCACTCCTAGGCTTTACTCATTCTCTCTCTCCTCATTCATGTCCAAGCCTCCAAAGTGTAAGCAAGGGTAGGAGGAGGGGATGTCTATGTGCAAGGAGTGTCCCGTTGACGACCCGTCAACCCACGAAAATGCCCATAAGTGCCACTTGATCCGACATCACGCTAATATTATTCCATTACCCAGAATTTTAACTCACACGTATTACCCGTGTTCCTTTAATCACTTAATTTAACCGTGGCTCAAGGTACCACAATTCATGCCTCTCTACTGTCCAATTACATCTTTGGAACCAAAGGAATCAAAGACCAAGAGAACAACGCTTTAGTTTTAAAATTTCAAAATTTTGGAGAGAGTACCAGTACTGTTTGCTCACTGGTCCTAGCAATACCAGTACTGTCTAGACTATATCGGTATTGTCTGCCTTCCAAAATTTTTTTCAAAGTTTTGGAAAGAGTACCGGTACTGTCTGCTTGTTGTACCAGACTGTACCAGTACTCTCTGCCCAGTTTAGCCTATTTTCATTGTTTTTCCATTTCAAAACCATTTCAAATCATCCCAACACCATCCAAACATGTCTAATGATGTTTATCACATAAAACTTGATATCTACAAGTTCTATTACAATGCATTCACACGATTTCATACTCAACATCGTAATTTTACAAAGTTTATACAAAATGTATTACAAAAGCCACAAGTCGGTTTTTTTTCATCTTTGAGGCCCCAAATGAGAGTCCTCTGCCTGTATAAACCCCGCACCTGAAATGTGTTCCCGTACAGGGTGAGCCAACACCCAGGAGAATATTTCTTACAGAGGTTACTCCCTCCCTAGATGCAAATGCATTGTTTATGTGCAACACCTAACCATCATTTCCCATTCCAACAAGAACATGTAATTCAATGTAGAAAAATCATAATGTCATGCCACGAAATGAGATGAGACTCACTCATGCACCTTAACCTGAGTCCACACCGACTCCCACAACACAATGCGATCCACGTGTGTGACGCCCCTAAAACTGGGGTTCCCGTTGACCACCCCGTCAACCCGTGAAAATGTCTGTGATTGTCGCCTGATCCTAAAGTACGTCAATAGTTTCCTATTTACCAGGATTTTAAACTCACATGTAAAACCCATGCATCTTTACCATATTATCTAACACATCAACCCGAGCCCTCGCCAGCTCTCTCCACACTATGTAATGCAAGTGTAAAACTCTTGTCATTGATGAAATACATCCAATGATCATCTTTGAGGCAAAACTCATATTGTCATAAAAACCAATTCATTTCTGGATATTTCCCATCAAATGAATCATTTGTACAACCAAAATCATGTATCTTTATTTGGGTAGTGGACTTTTGGTGTTGCACCGCCGGCTCCACATGCCGATACACTTTTTTTGGACTTGCACCGTCAGAAATGTATAAACCAATAGCCGGGCCTTGCACCCGAGGGGAGATCTATCCCTTCTTGCTATACCCGACACAAGTATTCCATGTATTCAATCATGCGACTCAGTAGGATATTCAACCCCACTTTTCTGAGCCCACCCATCAAACACCAAGTATGGTGATTGATCCAATCATGCACTTACACACACCTATGCTCATGGCCATGAATGTATTTTCTCATGCAAATGCAATGTAGTGCACCATTACAATACCGATGTCATGCTCAAATGTATTGTATGCCAAATGAGCTATTTAACCAATCTCAACATATAACATGGCAATTTATATCAATTGCATACAATCACCACCAAACAACATGATGTTAACATATTAACAACATATTTCTACATCATGTTTTCTCAACAAATTTCATGGTATTTTATACAAACTCATACCATAACAACTAAATTTCACATAGGCATTTAGCAAAACGCCTCCAAAATAAACAATTCATGTTATCACATAAATTGGTCCAAGTCACTCACAAAGTGCAATTGCAACATTTATGAAGTTACAACAAATTTCACAAGTAAATCTCCTATACCAAAAGTAGCTAGGAACATGCCTAGGCCAATTCCCATATCCCTTTTTCCTTATCAAATAACCCTAGTTAACAACCTAGGTTAATGTATTCTCTTAACCCATTCCATATGACATCTAGATAAGAAAATAAACCAAAGTAGGAGAAACCCTACCTCTTGAAGCGTAAGATGAAGACTAGAAGCTTCAATACACCTCCCTATCTCCAAAAACTCTTGATTTCATAAAATCCTCCCCTTGGGTCTTCAGTGAAATCCCTCATTCTTGGTACATACGCGTAGCCCTCGTCACGTAGACCAACTTTAACTCTTGGTCCGACGGATTCCGACTGACGGAACTCCTTGGATAGCAAAAGAAAGGTAGAAAAAATAGATTTTCTCTCTTCTCACTCGTTTCTCTCTTCCAACGTCTGAACACAACCGGTCAAAGGGTGAGAATATCTGATTTTTTCAGATATTTCACACTATTTATACTTTTTAATTGCGCGGTCCACATTGCCCGTATGTTTATAAGAAAATTTTATAATTTACGTTTTTAGGGACCTTTGAAAGTTCATTCGTCACCCAATTGTCTTGAAAAATTTGTAAAATATGATTATCTCAAAATTTGAGGAAAATTGACATGGTAACTCAATTTTCCGATATGAATCCAACAGTGAAGTCCGTTGCTCCATTCGAGCTCTTTAGAAATATGTATTTTACACCCGCATAATAGTGGCAAATTACCATTTTACCCTTTTTTTGAAAAAGTTTAAATTTACCCAAGTTTTACATTCTTTCTCCCTTAAAAGAATTTCGTCCCTGAAATTCACACATACATACACATTCAAACACATGCATATGCAACAGTCATGCAATACTACAAGACCATAATAATGTACCTTCATCCTTGAATAGGAAAGGATAACTGGTACATATGGTATCGTCACGCTCTCATGTTTCCTCTTCCACTCCTCGGTGCCGCCACAACACCTTTACTAGGCTCACTATCTTGCCTCACAAAACTTGGTCCCAGGTATCCGTGATGCGCACTGGTTCCTCCTCAAAGGTCTCATCAGCATCAACCACAAGCTCTCCTCAATCCACCACATGAGTCAGATCCAGGGTGTATTTTCGGAGTACAGAGACATGGAATACCACGTTAACACCCGATAGATTTGGCAGTAACGCCAACCGGTAAGCAACTGCACCAACCCTCTCAAGTACCTCGAAGGGCCCGATATACCTTGGTGACAGCTTTCCCCGCATACCAAACCTGACCACTCCTCTCTTAGGCATCACCTTCAAGAAGACATGATCACTCACCTCAAACTCTAGAGGTCGCCGCCGTCTGTCAGAGTAGGTTTTCTGCTGGCTCTGAGCCGTGAGAAGACGCTTCTGAATCAAATCCACCTTCTCAGAGGTGTCTCTAATCAAATTCAAACTCGTAGAGGTCTCTCTCCCACCTCCGTCCATCAAACTGAAGATCGACACGGCCTCCCATATAATGCCTCATAGGGTGCCATCTGTATGCTCACCTGGTAACTATTGTTGTAGGCAAACTCTACCAAGGGCAAGTGATCTTTCCAGCTACCCTTGAGATCTAGGACGCATGCTCGTAGCATGTCGTCTAACATCTGGATAGTTTTCTCAAACTGACCATCCGTCTAGGGATGAAAAGTAATGCTCATCATCAACTATGTCCCCTTGGCTCGCTGGAAACTCTCCCAAAAATGAGCCATAAACCTGGAATCTCGATCCGATACTATAGATACAGGCAACCCATTCAACCGGACAATTTCCCGTATATACAACCTGCAGAATTCTCCAAGGTGAAGGTCATTCGCACAGCCAAAAAGTGTGCCGACTTCATAAGTCGGTCCACAATCACCCACACTACATCATGTCCCTACGATGTCCATGGCAAGTGGGTCACAAAATCCATCGTGACATGCTCCCACTTTCACTCGGCCACCTCCAAGGGCTGGAGTAACCCTGCTGGCCTTTGATGTTCAGCCTTAATATGCTGAAATATGAGACATCGTCTAACAAAGTCTCCAATGTCTATCTTCATCCCACTCCAATAATATTGGCGACAAAAATCATGGTACATTTTCGTGCCACCTGGATGCACAGCAAAACGAGAGCAATGAAACTCTTTGAGAATCTCCTCTCTTAACTGCGTAGACTAGGGAACCACAATCCTTCCCCTAAATCGAAGACTACCATCCGAGTGAATAGCCCAGCCCTCATCACATGTACCTGACTATACTCGTTCCCTGATGGATGATAATTCTGCATCCTATCCTTGGAACCATAGTTTTAAAACTCAGTCCGAACATCAACCCAGCAAAGGGACCGGGTCGATGGGTCACTGGTTCAACCGTTGGGTTACTGATCGAACTGGTTATATAATAAATAAATAAATAATTATTATAAATAATAATTAATAGATTAAAAAATTACAACAATTATGATAATATCAACAAACATATAAAGCTAAATATAGATACATAAAGCAATAAATTCAACCTCATCTCATTTCACAGCATAAAAAAACCATACACACATAAAATTGCATTTAGAATATAAGTCCAATCCCATATGATATTGGCGTGCATTGTTGGATTGTATAAATAAAGGGATAGATAAATCAATAGGCATACAAAATTAAACATCTTGAAGACATAGTAAGAGGGAGGTTTGACCTTCTTGATCTCCACTGGAGATGCATCCGTACCAATTCCCAATATGTCATAATCTTTGGTCTCCTTCACCATAGCTGAAAATCAGAAAATTCTTGCTACAAACAAGATTTCAAGCCCTCAGTGACTTAAACTCAGAAAAGAAAATTAAACAAAAATAAATTACTCTTCCTACATTTATATATACATGAACACACACAATAAGCCAAACCAAAAAAAATACAAATTGAAATTCAAGAACAAAGAATGCAACAAAACCCCCATGTTTCAAGCCTAAGAAGAATCAAGCATTGCGCAGTACAGCTTCCTCTTGAATCAAGAGTGTAGTCTGATTTTTCAAAAAGTGAAGAATTTCCTTTTTGTCCTCAGTATCATGAGAACACTTTTGTGTTGCCTTTTAAGGATTTGTTATTTGAATTAATTATATATTATATTTTCTGGGAAAAAAAAATTTCAAGGCTAAAAATTTCTAAAATCAATAACATCCCAACAATATTGTAATCCACAAAAAAACAAATGCAACCCACAAATATATACTAAGAGAGAGAGAGAGAGAGTAGAGTCAATAATTGAAATCGCAGTGAAGAAGGTTAGGGATCGAAAGTTCCTTCCCCTTCGATTCGAGTCTTCGATCGAGTCTTAGACCGTTCGACCTCACACTAAAGGTGAAACAGAGATCAGGAGGCAGAGAGAGAGAGAGAGGGGTTGTTCATTTCATAGCAAAGAGGGGGCTGGCTGGGGAACGAGAGAGAGAGAGAGGTGGTTGTGTCATCGGAACAAATTAGGGCAAAACAAAAGGGGAAAATGCCCAAATGATGAAAAAACACAGATTTATACTAAAAAAAAAATCCGACCGGTTTGGTTAATTCATCCGGTTCTCACGGGTTTATCGGTTTTTAACTGGTTCAACGGGTTTACCCTGGGTTCTTCACATAAACGGTCTTTAAATAAACTCGGCCAGGTTAGGGGATCGGTTCACCGGGTTGACCCGCCGGGCCGAGCCGGGCCGGGTTTTAAAACACTACTTGAAACTCAATCACTCTTCTCAGTAGGGAAGGTGTAGCCACTAAATTTCCCAAAGTACCCTGAGTTTGATCTCTATAGTGTAGCCCGAACTGTCCCACAGTCTCGAGCATTTGCCACTCCCGGGAAGCCATACTACCCAAGATTTCGTGTGACTTCTTGTTGAGTGCATCAGCCACCACATTTGCCTTACCAAGATGGTAATGCAAAGTGAAGTCGTAGTCCTCCAGAAACTCCATCCACCTGCGTTGCGTCATATTGAGGTTCCGCTGTGTAAAGATGTACTTCAGACTTTTGTGGTCCGAAAACACCTCAAACTACTCACCGTATAAATAGTGGCACCAAGCCTTCAAGGCAAGAACAATAGCCGCCAACTCCATATCATGTGTGGGCTAATTCTGCTCATGATTCTTTAACTGCCGAGAACCATAACCCACCACCCTCCCAGACTGCATCAATACACAACTGAGTCCGTCCTTCGAGGTATCACAATACATTGTATACCTCTGTCCTCTTTTCGGAACTATCAGAATAGGAGCTGATGTAAGCGTCCTCTTCAATTCCTGGAATGCTTTCTCATAAGCATCATTCCACTCAAACTTGACCTCCTTCCGTGTCAACTTGGTCATAGGAGCAGCTAATCGAGAGAAATCCTTAATGAACCTCCTATAGTACCCCACCAATCCCAAGAAACTGCGTATCTCGAAGACTGACTTCGGTCTCCCCCAATTCATAACTACTTCCACCTTTTTTGGGTCCACGAACACAGTCGAAGTCGACCCTACATGTCCCAAAAATTTCACCTCCATAAGCCATAATTCACATTTGCTAAACTTGGCGTACAACTGATAATCTCTCAACATCTGGAGAACGATCCTCAAGTGACCCTTATGTTCCTCCTTAAACTTAGAGTAGATCAAGATGTCGTCAACAAAGACTACAACAAACTGATATAGGTAAGGCTGAAACACCCTATGCATAAAATCCATAAATGCCGTTGGAGTATTCGTTAATTCGAATGGCATTACTATGAACTCAAAATGCCCATACCCGCATCCTAAATGCTGTCTTAGGGATATCCGTCTCCCTAACCCTCAACTGATGGTAATCGGTGCAGAGATCTATCTAGGAGTAGACCCGCACTCCTCTCAACTGATTAAACAAGTCATCAATCCTCGGCAAAGGGTATCTATTCTTGATGGTAACCCTATTCAACTGTCGATAGTCTATACATAGTTGAATGATTTTGTCCTTCTTCCTGGCAAACAACACTGGAGCGCCCCAAGGTGAAGTGCTCAGTCTAATGAAGCCCTAGTCCAATAATTATTGCAACTGGACCTTGAGTTCTTGTAACTCAGCTGGTGCTATCCTATGTGGAGTCATAGAGATGGGAGACGTACCCAGATGCAACTCAATGGTAAAGTCTACATTCCTATGTGGAGGCAATTCTAGTAGTTCATCTAGAAAAACATCCTCATACTCACATACCACCCGAGGTAGACCCAACTCCTGTCTTACCTTGTCCTCCAGGATAAGGCTTGCGAGTCAACCCATCAACAATCTGTGTCATCTAGAGTCATACACGGCTCAGGGTAAAGCATCGTGCTTTTCCCCCTGGAACTTAAAACAGACACCATCAGATGTGTAAGCAGTGACCCTCTTCCTATCACAATCTATGAAAACCTGATGTGCCGCCAACCAATCTATCCCGAGGATCACATCAAACTCTGACATGTTCATGACCCTAAGGTCCATGGTGAGTAGAATCCCCGAGATCTCTAACTCACAATCCTGACATATCTGATCAACTCTCACCCTAGCTCCTAGGGGAGAACTTACATGCAGTGGCTTTTCCAAGGTCTCAACCTCTAAGCCCAAGTCTTTTATATATGATGCAGCAATAAACGAATGTGATGCACCCGAATCAAATAACACTCTAGCCCATAAGCAAGAAAGTAGGAATGTACCCTGTATCATCGATGGATCTGCTGGCTCAGTTTGTGGCACCATAGCGTAGACACGCCCCTGGGTTCCCTAAGTCCCGGCTTGTGAGCCTTGGCCTTGACCCCCGACCTATGAGCTGGCCTAATTACGGAGTTCCCGTATGAGAAGTAGTAGGGGCCTAAGTATCACCCTGGAACTGATATTGGTTCCTCTGGCCCATGGTGGGGTAGGGACGAATCTATTGTGTCTGTGGTTGCCCCACCAAAGTCTGGGACTGAGATAACCCGTAACCCTAGGATCCCTGCCTTTGAGGACAATCCCATTTCATATGACCCGACTGGTGGCAATGAAAACATGCCCGTGAGCCTTCTTGGCTGGGAGCCCTGAAGTGTCTCCCTCCTTGCGAGGATTGACCCTGGCCTTAGCCTTGATGATCGCGGCCCTATCCTTGGAATCCTTGAGGAGTAGAAGTCCTCTGCTTCTTTCCCGAGCTAGAAGAAGAGGATTGACCCTTCTTCTTCTTATCTTTAACACCCGCTTCCCAGATGTTCCATAGATCTTCTACCTCCCTCTCAATGGCCATAGCTGTGGTGACCATTGAGTCCAAGTCTTGCAGAAGAAAATCCACAATTTTACCTCGAATAAACAACTTTAGCCCATCCTCAAACTTCCTCACCTTGGCCACATCTGTAACCACATAATCATCAGTGAAACGTGCTAATTCAGTGAACTTAGCCACGTATTCCATCACTGACATCGTTCCTTGTCTCAAGTCTAAAAACTCCAGGGCCTTTCAATGTCTTGCGGCCGTCGGGAAGTACTTTCCCATGAAGATCTCATTGAACTCTACCCAAGTTATAGCCTCCAAGTTCTTGGATTCCTTCACCCAATCCCACCACAATTGGGATTCCCCCTCCAGCTGAAATGTTGTTAGGGTTATCTTGGTGGCGTCGGAGGTGATCTCTATAACCCTCAATACCTTATCAACTTGTCAGAACCAATGGTCAGCCACCATAGGGTCCGCCCCTCCCATGAAGATCGGAGGCTGATGCGCTTTGAACTTCTGGAGGCTGCTTGAGCATCCTTGTTTTCCACTTGCACCAATCCGTGTAATGGTGGCAGCCGTAGCACTGGCCTGTGCTATGGTAGCAGCATCGTACCAATAGCCTCCACTAAGGCTTGTTGGTCAAAAGCCGGTTGTGGTTGGTTATTGTTCCGTCCACCCCGACGTCCCCTTCCTCTAGTTGTCATCTACACACATGTCAAATGATAATAAAACGTTCACATAACATCCCAAGGTAGGGATCAAACTTGAAACATTGAGATTTATCTCCCTGTTTCCCTAGTAGAGTTTATGCCACGCACTAGTAAACATTAATACCTTGAACCTTCCCGTTTATTTCTATTCCAACCCCTAAGGTTATGTTTTCTAACCCTAGTGTCTCTTTCCATATACATTTTACCCTGTATATCATTCACATAATCACATAACACGTAATCATGTAACAAAATGCAAGCACATAAGATGAGATGTACAATGCATGCAATTGTGTAGACCACCATGGACTCTAAACCCCTTTCACTCTCGCAATAGAAGATGATAGACACATTTACCACAAGTCCAATATAAAATCTATAACCTAAGCTCTGATACCAAACTGTGACACCCCTAAAGCTAGGGTTCCCATTAACCACCCGTCAACCCAAGAAAATGCCCGTGATTGTCGCACGATCCAACCCCACATCAATAGTTTCCTATTTCTTAGGATTTTATACTCACACGTGAAACTGTGCATCATTATCATTGTATGTAACCGTGGTCCAATGTACCACATTCCATGCTCTATTGTAGTCCATTTACATCATAGGAACTAAAAGATGCATAGCCCAAGACCTGGGAGAAAGATTTTAAAAAAATTTCAAAATCTACCAAAGTGTATCGGTACGCGTACCAGTATGGGTTGCTCACTGGACCTCACCGTACAGGTATACGTACCGGTACGTTGTGCCTATTTTTCCCTGTTTCACCTGTTTTACATTTCAAATCCAATTTTAACCATTCCAACATCATCTCAAACATATCTAATGATGTTATTCACATAAAACTTGATATCTACAAGTTCTATTACAAGCCATTTACACGGTTACATGTCAAAATTAAATTAAACCTAAGTTTTTTTTTTTTACACAAAACTTGTTTTCAAAAGCCACAAACCGGCTTTTCTTCACTCTCGTGACCCCGAATGTGTGTCATCCACCGGAATATGCCCCGCACCTAAAATGTATTCCCATATAGAGTGAGCCAATGCCAAGTAAAAAATTTCCTACAGAGGCTACTCCCCAATCTAAGTGCATATGCAATGTTCATACACGACATTCACAATTATACATTCATTCCAAGAAAAAATATACCTGCTTCATGTTGGAATCTATCATGTCATGCCATGAATGAAATGAGATTCACTCACGCACATCAACCCGAGCCCTCACCGGCTCTCTCCACACTATGCAATGCAAGTGTAAAACCCTTGTCATTGATGAAATACATCCAATGATCATCTTTGAAACAAAACTCATATGTTCATAAAAACCAATTCATTTCTAGATGTTTCCCATCAAATGAATCATTTGTGCAACCAAAACCATGTGTCTTTATTTGGGTAGTGGACTTTTGGTGTTGCACCGCCAGCTCCACACACCGATACACTATTTTTGGACTGCACCGTCGCAAGTGTATAAACCAATAGTTGGGCCTTGCACCCGAGGGGGGATCTATCCCTTCTTGCTATACCCGACACAAGTTTTCTATGTATGCAATCGTGCGATTCAGTAGGATATTCAACCCCACTTTCCCGAGCCCAACCATCAAACACCAAGTATGGTGATTGATCCAATCATGCACTCCCACACCTATGCTCATGGCCATGAATGCATTTTTCAATGCAAATGCAATGTAGTGCACCATTGCAATACCGATGTCATGCTCAAATGTATTGTATGCCAAATGAGCTATTTAATCAATCTCAACATATAACATGACAATTTATATCGATTGCATACAATCACCACCAACCAACATGATGTTAACATATTAACAACATATTTCTACATCATGTTTTCTCAACAAATTTCATGGCGTTTTATACAAACTCATACCATAAGAACTAAATTTCACATAGGCATTTAGCAAAACGCCTCCAAAACAAACAATTCATGTTCTCACATAAATTGGTCCAAGTCATTCACAAAGTGCAATTGCAACATTTATCAAGTTGCAACAAATTTCACAAGTAAATCTCCTATACCAAAAGTAGCGAGGAACTTGCCTAGGCCAATTCCCATATCCCTTTTTCCTTATCACATAACCCTAGTTAACAACCTAGGTTAATGTATTCCCTTAACCCATTCCATATGACCTCTAGATAAAAGAATAAACCAAGGTAGGAGAAACCCTACTTCTTGGAGCGTTAGATGAAGACTAGAAGCTTCAATACACCTCCCTAGCTCTAAAAACTCTTGATTTTAGAAAATCATCCCCTTGGATCTCTGGTGAAATCTCACGTTCTTGGTACGTACACGCAGCCCTCGTCACGTTGACTAAGTTTAACTCTTGGTCCGATGGATTCCGACCGACGGAACTCCTTGGATCGCAAAAGAAAGGTAGAAAAAATAGANTTGAGGAGTAGAAGTCCTCTGCTTCTTTCCCGAGCTAGAAGAAGAGGATTGACCCTTCTTCTTCTTATCTTTAACACCCGCTTCCCAGATGTTCCATAGATCTTCTACCTCCCTCTCAATGGCCATAGCTGTGGTGACCATTGAGTCCAAGTCTTGCAGAAGAAAATCCACAATTTTACCTCGAATAAACAACTTTAGCCCATCCTCAAACTTCCTCACCTTGGCCACATCTGTAACCACATAATCATCAGTGAAACGTGCTAATTCAGTGAACTTAGCCACGTATTCCATCACTGACATCGTTCCTTGTCTCAAGTCTAAAAACTCCAGGGCCTTTCAATGTCTTGCGGCCGTCGGGAAGTACTTTCCCATGAAGATCTCATTGAACTCTACCCAAGTTATAGCCTCCAAGTTCTTGGATTCCTTCACCCAATCCCACCACAATTGGGATTCCCCCTCCAGCTGAAATGTTGTTAGGGTTATCTTGGTGGCGTCGGAGGTGATCTCTATAACCCTCAATACCTTATCAACTTGTCAGAACCAATGGTCAGCCACCATAGGGTCCGCCCCTCCCATGAAGATCGGAGGCTGATGCGCTTTGAACTTCTGGAGGCTGCTTGAGCATCCTTGTTTTCCACTTGCACCAATCCGTGTAATGGTGGCAGCCGTAGCACTGGCCTGTGCTATGGTAGCAGCATCGTACCAATAGCCTCCACTAAGGCTTGTTGGTCAAAAGCCGGTTGTGGTTGGTTATTGTTCCGTCCACCCCGACGTCCCCTTCCTCTAGTTGTCATCTACACACATGTCAAATGATAATAAAACGTTCACATAACATCCCAAGGTAGGGATCAAACTTGAAACATTGAGATTTATCTCCCTGTTTCCCTAGTAGAGTTTATGCCACGCACTAGTAAACATTAATACCTTGAACCTTCCCGTTTATTTCTATTCCAACCCCTAAGGTTATGTTTTCTAACCCTAGTGTCTCTTTCCATATACATTTTACCCTGTATATCATTCACATAATCACATAACACGTAATCATGTAACAAAATGCAAGCACATAAGATGAGATGTACAATGCATGCAATTGTGTAGACCACCATGGACTCTAAACCCCTTTCACTCTCGCAATAGAAGATGATAGACACATTTACCACAAGTCCAATATAAAATCTATAACCTAAGCTCTGATACCAAACTGTGACACCCCTAAAGCTAGGGTTCCCATTAACCACCCGTCAACCCAAGAAAATGCCCGTGATTGTCGCACGATCCAACCCCACATCAATAGTTTCCTATTTCTTAGGATTTTATACTCACACGTGAAACTGTGCATCATTATCATTGTATGTAACCGTGGTCCAATGTACCACATTCCATGCTCTATTGTAGTCCATTTACATCATAGGAACTAAAAGATGCATAGCCCAAGACCTGGGAGAAAGATTTTAAAAAAATTTCAAAATCTACCAAAGTGTATCGGTACGCGTACCAGTATGGGTTGCTCACTGGACCTCACCGTACAGGTATACGTACCGGTACGTTGTGCCTATTTTTCCCTGTTTCACCTGTTTTACATTTCAAATCCAATTTTAACCATTCCAACATCATCTCAAACATATCTAATGATGTTATTCACATAAAACTTGATATCTACAAGTTCTATTACAAGCCATTTACACGGTTACATGTCAAAATTAAATTAAACCTAAGTTTTTTTTTTTTACACAAAACTTGTTTTCAAAAGCCACAAACCGGCTTTTCTTCACTCTCGTGACCCCGAATGTGTGTCATCCACCGGAATATGCCCCGCACCTAAAATGTATTCCCATATAGAGTGAGCCAATGCCAAGTAAAAAATTTCCTACAGAGGCTACTCCCCAATCTAAGTGCATATGCAATGTTCATACACGACATTCACAATTATACATTCATTCCAAGAAAAAATATACCTGCTTCATGTTGGAATCTATCATGTCATGCCATGAATGAAATGAGATTCACTCACGCACATCAACCCGAGCCCTCACCGGCTCTCTCCACACTATGCAATGCAAGTGTAAAACCCTTGTCATTGATGAAATACATCCAATGATCATCTTTGAAACAAAACTCATATGTTCATAAAAACCAATTCATTTCTAGATGTTTCCCATCAAATGAATCATTTGTGCAACCAAAACCATGTGTCTTTATTTGGGTAGTGGACTTTTGGTGTTGCACCGCCAGCTCCACACACCGATACACTATTTTTGGACTGCACCGTCGCAAGTGTATAAACCAATAGTTGGGCCTTGCACCCGAGGGGGGATCTATCCCTTCTTGCTATACCCGACACAAGTTTTCTATGTATGCAATCGTGCGATTCAGTAGGATATTCAACCCCACTTTCCCGAGCCCAACCATCAAACACCAAGTATGGTGATTGATCCAATCATGCACTCCCACACCTATGCTCATGGCCATGAATGCATTTTTCAATGCAAATGCAATGTAGTGCACCATTGCAATACCGATGTCATGCTCAAATGTATTGTATGCCAAATGAGCTATTTAATCAATCTCAACATATAACATGACAATTTATATCAATTGCATACAATCACCACCAACCAACATGATGTTAACATATTAACAACATATTTCTACATCATGTTTTCTCAACAAATTTCATGGCGTTTTATACAAACTCATACCATAAGAACTAAATTTCACATAGGCATTTAGCAAAACGCCTCCAAAACAAACAATTCATGTTCTCACATAAATTGGTCCAAGTCATTCACAAAGTGCAATTGCAACATTTATCAAGTTGCAACAAATTTCACAAGTAAATCTCCTATACCAAAAGTAGCGAGGAACTTGCCTAGGCCAATTCCCATATCCCTTTTTCCTTATCACATAACCCTAGTTAACAACCTAGGTTAATGTATTCCCTTAACCCATTCCATATGACCTCTAGATAAAAGAATAAACCAAGGTAGGAGAAACCCTACTTCTTGGAGCGTTAGATGAAGACTAGAAGCTTCAATACACCTCCCTAGCTCTAAAAACTCTTGATTTTAGAAAATCATCCCCTTGGATCTCTGGTGAAATCTCACGTTCTTGGTACGTACACGCAGCCCTCGTCACGTTGACTAAGTTTAACTCTTGGTCCGATGGATTCCGACCGACGGAACTCCTTGGATCGCAAAAGAAAGGTAGAAAAAATAGATGTACAGTCTTTTATTTACTTACTTTATTTTTATTCCATGTTAATTATGTTCTTTTATCGTCTAAGTTTTGTTCTTCTTAGTCGCAGATATTGGTGTTTTTGTCAAAGCTCAAGTGCGAGATGTGCTCTAACCCTACTAATCTTTTACTGTCCGTCATTGAATATCATACCTTTTTGTTTCACTGAGGACAATGCATGAATCTGGTTGGGGGGTGAGGTTGCACTATTTGCATCTTACACCAATGTCTGTGGGAATATTTTGCACAGATATTCCTGCCTGCCGACACTTAAATGGATCGGGTACCACAAGAAAAAAAAAATTGTGGGAATATTCTGCGCAAATATTCGCAACCGTCGACAGTAAAAAAAAAATTAAAATTAAAAAAAAACTTGGATGCCTTTATAAGGCCTCCAACATTTTCTTTTCCTTTTTCCCCCATCCACCGGTGTTGGTCTCCCCCTTCTTCTTCTCTTCTTTTTCTTCTTCTTCTTCATCGTTCTCTCTATTCTCTGTAAAAACAACCTACCCCTTGCAAATCCATAACCATATACGCCGACGACCCAGTCCTTTGTTTAATAATTTTCCTTATATGTTTGTATTTGTACATGGGTGCTCTTATTCTGCTCACACTTAGGGTGAGGGGTTTCCAGCCTAACCCAGATCTCCCTCTAGTTGATTAATTATTGTGTTTTGTTTGTCGGTTTCGATAGCTGAACAGATCTCTACCACCACCCCTTTCCCTTTTTCGTCATTTTCTTCTTATTCTTTCTGTTGTGCTGTTCTCTGTCACACAACCCAACTCCCAACAATCCCCTGACCATATTCCCCAAAGACCCAATCCTTTGTCAAATGATCTGCATTTGTTTACTCTATTTGTGTATGACTCTTCTTCTTCTATCCGCACTTAAAATCAAGGGTTTTCATCCTAGCAAAAACCCAGATCTGCGTAGCAAAGATTAATTTTTGTATTTTCTTTGTAGGTTTCGGCAGCTGAACAGATCTCTACCACACAACCTCATTTCCAAAACTCCAAAAACTGGTAAATTTGAAACATTGGGGATAATGTTCGGTTTAGGTTGGGGGGGGGTGTGATCTATGGATCCAGTTTGCTATAGTTTCATATTAAAAAAATAATAATAAAATTTCTGGATTGCGTATTTTTATAATATTTTTGCTTATATTAAATAATCATATCGAACACAGCTTCAGTCGTCTTTGTGACTGACAGATGTTAAAGAACCATATAGTGAGTCTTAAAGCATAGAAAGCATGGATGTTAAACTTTTTTGGTTTAGTTTGGGAGTTCTATGCACTTTTTCATCTGATGTGTATGCCGCGATCATGAAAAGAGCAAAAATTGTGAGAAAAATTGAAATCCGAGAAGCATAAGCAAAACCATTGTGTGGTAGAAGCACTTTTGTCAAATGTTGTCGTGCCAAATAACTGGGTGCTTGTAAACAATGTGGCAGGTGTTTTCACATGAAAAAATACAATCAGTGTTCTAAACCAATTTCGGGTCAAACAACCGATCGATTAAACTGGATAGTGTATGGGCAGAGTAAGGATTTTCCTGACACGCCATCTTATACCAGTCCGGGACTTACACGTTATGTGCGACAAGAAGTTGGAAGGGTCACTAATAATGACATACACACAAGCGATGACTTGGATTAAATTTTGACTAATAATGACAAAGTTGTGAAAAAACGTGCTTTGGGGATGAAGGTTAATGGTCTGAATTTGTTNGTACAGTCTTTTATTTACTTACTTTATTTTTATTCCATGTTAATTATGTTCTTTTATCGTCNGGGGATGAAGGTTAATGGTCTGAATTTGTTTTTGTGTAAATATTTGTTTATGTACAAAATCTTTTTGTTGAAATAAAGATGTGGGCCGAGTAAGGATTGTCCTAAAATGCCAACCTGTAGCATGGGTAAAGACTTATCCTGAGAAGCCATAGTTTTCCCANTATACGTACCGGTACGTTGTGCCTATTTTTCCCTGTTTCACCTGTTTTACATTTCAAATCCAATTTTAACCATTCCAACATCATCTCAAACATATCTAATGATGTTATTCACATAAAACTTGATATCTACAAGTTCTATTACAAGCCATTTACACGGTTACATGTCAAAATTAAATTAAACCTAAGTTTTTTTTTTTTACACAAAACTTGTTTTCAAAAGCCACAAACCGGCTTTTCTTCACTCTCGTGACCCCGAATGTGTGTCATCCACCGGAATATGCCCCGCACCTAAAATGTATTCCCATATAGAGTGAGCCAATGCCAAGTAAAAAATTTCCTACAGAGGCTACTCCCCAATCTAAGTGCATATGCAATGTTCATACACGACATTCACAATTATACATTCATTCCAAGAAAAAATATACCTGCTTCATGTTGGAATCTATCATGTCATGCCATGAATGAAATGAGATTCACTCACGCACATCAACCCGAGCCCTCACCGGCTCTCTCCACACTATGCAATGCAAGTGTAAAACCCTTGTCATTGATGAAATACATCCAATGATCATCTTTGAAACAAAACTCATATGTTCATAAAAACCAATTCATTTCTAGATGTTTCCCATCAAATGAATCATTTGTGCAACCAAAACCATGTGTCTTTATTTGGGTAGTGGACTTTTGGTGTTGCACCGCCAGCTCCACACACCGATACACTATTTTTGGACTGCACCGTCGCAAGTGTATAAACCAATAGTTGGGCCTTGCACCCGAGGGGGGATCTATCCCTTCTTGCTATACCCGACACAAGTTTTCTATGTATGCAATCGTGCGATTCAGTAGGATATTCAACCCCACTTTCCCGAGCCCAACCATCAAACACCAAGTATGGTGATTGATCCAATCATGCACTCCCACACCTATGCTCATGGCCATGAATGCATTTTTCAATGCAAATGCAATGTAGTGCACCATTGCAATACCGATGTCATGCTCAAATGTATTGTATGCCAAATGAGCTATTTAATCAATCTCAACATATAACATGACAATTTATATCGATTGCATACAATCACCACCAACCAACATGATGTTAACATATTAACAACATATTTCTACATCATGTTTTCTCAACAAATTTCATGGCGTTTTATACAAACTCATACCATAACAACTAAATTTCACATAGGCATTTAGCAAAACGCCTCCAAAACAAACAATTCATGTT